>VTPC01000725.1:15306-133629 GCA_011009095.1 Ignelater luminosus | reverse complement strand
TTAGACACAGAAAGAAGCAAAACTTCAGCGTACAGCAGAAAATCTATAATTTAAAAGAGGATATACAGAATGGGCCTCGTCATATATTTGGATGTCATGAGAAATGCAAAGAGAGTAATGGTAGTTATAAGTATTTTTGCAGTGGACCCAAACCTGGCGAGAAAAACTTATTCGAAAGTTTCAGAAACAGCAATTTATATGAACCTTTCATTAATGCTGTTAATAGAGTCGCCAACCACGCATCTAGTTTACTTCACGATGTCGACAGCAATTTTGCAGAGAACTTTAATTCTATTATTAATAAACTTATTGGGGGTAAAAGAATAAACTAAATAATAAATAAATGCTAGGTGTCATGCCGCCGCGATTAATTTTAATAGAAGAGGAACATTCCTAGATGCGGCTCGTGCCAAAATGAGCAACAACGTTGGGCTTTATACTAGTACATTCTGTACAAGAAAAAGAAGAAATTATAAAAGAAAATCGCCAAAGAAACAATTTATAAATTCATGCGATGCTGACTTAGACTACGGTTCTCTTACTGATAATTTGGATAAACTACCAGAGGAACTAAACCAGTTAAAAACTAATTTCCTTGCCAACGTTTCAAATGACGTAGATGAAGTCGAATTACGAACTAGAGGTCAAAGTTCTAATCCCGAATGGTTTAAAGAAAAAAAATGCAGGATCACTGCCAGCAACTTTGGGAAAATATGCAAAATGAAAACTAACACTTCTGCTGCTAACACGGTAAAAGATATTCTCTACAATACTCACGTAAGAAGCAAAGCGATCGATTACGGAATTGTAAACGAAGAGACTGCAATACGTTTCTTGGAAGAAAAGTTGAATGTGAAGATTGAACGATGTGGCTTATTTGTAGACCAAGAAGAACCTTATCTTGCTGCTTCTCCAGATGGTTTGCTAGGTGAAGATGGAGTAATTGAAGTGAAATGTCCATACTCTGCAAGGGAGTTTAACAGTTGAAGAAGCTGTAAATAGCAAGATGTTACCGTATTTAAGCAACTCAGACATAAATCCCAAAAGTTTTGTTTTAAAAACCAGTCACAATTATTACTTCCAAATTCAAGGTCAGCTACACAACCAATAGACGTTACTGTTATTTTATTATTTTTACAAAAAAAGACCTATTTTATCAAAGAATATTTAAGGACGATGACTTTTGGAAACTTCACATGAAAAACCAATTGCAAAAGTTTTATTTTGGAGCTGTACTTCCCGAGTTAGTAGACTCTAGAGTGGCTCGAGATCTTCCTATTCGAGATCTAAAGTGTTCGGATTTATCACTTTATTGTAATGCAGATTCTAACGTGCTTCTCTCGCATAATTAGGATTTCCCTGTTTTATGTAAAACGTAATAATGTAAAAATTGCATTTTTATTATTGATATAGTGTTGAAAATAACGACCTTATGATATTTAATCTTCTTTATTTTTTTATTTTATTTCTTTTTTATTATTGAATTATGAAACGGTCAAAAACTCTGTTACTAAGTAACTTAGTAACATACCCGATAATGTTCATAGGTAATACCACAAGTGGTCGGATTATCAGGAAAACTTTTATTTTCACGAGAAGCTGTTGCCTAGAAATTTGACGAGCTCAAAATGATTGAAAAAATTGAGGAGTGCCTACGGCACGAGTGATTTTTTCTAATTCATTTTGATCGAGTTATATTTCTGACGGCTACAGAGTTCCTTTGTAAACGAAGATTAATGAAAAATGTTGCACTTTTTTTAACGAACGTGAAAAAAATAAATTAAAGATTGATTTCCCGATCTTCAAATACCAAATAACCAAAAGAAAGTCCAATAGGTTCTCAGTGAACTTTTACGGATTTCATCACACACTACGAAATACAGTCGTATCTAAATACAATCCCGACAACGCCGGTTTAAAAAAACTCAAAGTTCCACTCCAAACAAACGACAAAATTCTGTAGGATAAAATCTCCGCACATTTGCAAATATGCACAATGATCCGTTCAGCTGAATGTAATTTAAAAACCCGGAACCATTTTTCACAAGGTTTTTCCACAAAACGAAAATTGTTCACTACAAAAACGAAATTTGCAAAGTGACTATACTGCACAACAGAAACGACTGCCTTCCTTCTTCGAAGATCAGCACCAGAATTCCGGGTCAGATTCGACACGCGATCCACACACTTGAGATAAAACAACGCGCTCAGAGCGTTAAGTAAATTTCGATTTACGATAGAAAAGGAATAAGTAGGAATACAACATATTTCGCATGGAACTTCCCCCAGTCATTCAACTGCAGTGTGATTCGCTCTCCAGTTACACTGTAAATAGGTTCCATGGCCAAATTCCAAAAAGTACATCTGTCTTTGGCGGCAAAAATCCTGTAGGTTTTACCCTAACAGGCATGTACCCGCAATAAAATATAGAAAATTCACATCACAAAAAAGAAACATAAAATAAAGTAGATTAATAAATTCATGCTAAATTAATGAATCTGAACGAAATTTAAAGCGAAATTTAGAAAACATAATTATGCAATGTTATAAAATAACATTACAAATTCCAATGAATATGCTACAACGCGTAATGGGAAATTTACGAAAGTGGTTGGAACAGTATATACGCAGTGAAGGACACCATTAAACCGATATAATTATCTTTCATAAATAAAATGGCATGTAATGTACTTTCGATTACTTGTTTTTGAAAATAAATATCTTGACACATTAATTTGTAATTTCATGTCAAAAACCGTCAGATTCCTTTGGCACACCCTGAATAAACACACTCCATATCTTAGAAATTTAATATGTAGCAGGGTAGAATAGTTGTGAAAGGGCATTTGTAAGTGCAGGGTTGGTGTTTGTCGAACGCGAGAGGCCTCACGCGAAATCGATTGTAAAAGTTCCCTTAAGTGTTTTTGTGGGGGACAATTTAATGCATAACCAATATGATAAACGCATATGCTATTTTGGTTTAATCAGTATCCTGATTATTATTGCTGTTGTTGATGTGGCCTTACTGTGTGTAATTGCCATTTTTTGATTATTATTGTTGTCATTGATATTGTTGTTGATACGGCGTTACAGTGTGTAATTGCCGCTTATTGGTATCGTTCCTACCCCACAGTAAGTGAGAGGTACTCGTTGCTTATTGAATGGTTGTTACTGAGTGTAGAAAAATCACTAGTGAAACCGCTAAATTAACCGCAATAGCTAGCTATGTGCTTGGGGATGCATGGTTCGGTGTGGCCGTGTAGTCTACCTTGGCCTGGAAGACAGTGAGTCCTGCCAGTGATCCGGACTGCTACTGTAGTGCTTGCACGTCTATCTCATAGGAGGAGCGGTCTCCGGGGAGATGAGTGCTATTATGTCAGTGGTAACACCTGGTTGTCCAACACGTCCGTTGGATGGCATCTCAGCGCGATAAGCGCTTTTTACAGATCACCATGATCCGGGCGGTGCACTGAAGATAATAGCCAGCGAGCACCAGGATACGATCTTCTAGACGCGACGAGGGACGCCGTTGGCAAACCCCTCTCGCTCCTGTAAGTTTTCAGTAAAGCGTTTACTTGGTAGGAAACTAATGCATGGAACCTTTTTTTAGTAAAGGGGAAATTCTGTATATCGTCCTGTATCCATCCCTATACTTAAATGGCAACTGAATGAGGCGTGAAGTCGACCGACTCCGGGACAGAGCAAGCATCCGCAAGGCTTAAAAGGGCCCGCTTAAGTAGATTGTAATTTATTGCCACACATGTTGTACTTTACTTTATTAATGTGGTTTTGGTGGAAATTTTAAATGTACACAAGCATTTAAATTTATGAAAAAAAATCTGTTTAATTTTACGTTCTACACAGTAATAATGC
This sequence comes from Ignelater luminosus, assembly GCA_011009095.1. NCBI lineage: Eukaryota > Metazoa > Arthropoda > Insecta > Coleoptera > Elateridae > Ignelater > Ignelater luminosus. The sequence goes on along the minus strand of VTPC01000725.1, from coordinate 129,756 downwards.
ACTAAATAAAAGTAGTGATGCTGCAGTAGTAGCAAACGTATCTTTTCTAAATAATGATGAAATTGTAAATGTACGCAATCCTTTCTCTAAATTAAAATTGTTGGAGAATACAGCGATTTCTAATCGACCGAAGCCATAATGTTTATTTGTATACACCGTTCACGATGTTTCTGGGTCGTATATGGCTGTGGCAGAATGACAGTTTGAGTATTGTAAACTGGGCTGTTTATCTATTAACTTGACTTGTAAAATCTTGACGTTTAATGGGTAACAGTTCGATATAACTACCCCTAGAATTTAACTTCTACAGTAAAAATTCAACCTTACCAATGCACGTATCTCCATTCAGTGAATCAAAAGATACCGGCGGAAGGCCTCGCCGATGCCAAACACTTACAAACCTAAAAAAAAAACTCCGAAAATCGACGAATTTGACACTTCTCAAGCATTCCGACTACCATGACAGCGTAATATCACGGCGAAGTTCGTACTGCTCTCCGACAGCGTACCAACCGAGAATACCACAACCCAGTTTCCCTAAATCAGCTCGAGGACATTGACCCCGCGCAAGCATGAACGAATTCATTTATTCAATTCGACCCCCCACAAGACTGGGGTGGAATTCTTGAAAAGAATGATTGATTTACTACTTCTAACCTAAGCACCCCCTCGCTTCGCCCCCACCACAAGATTAGGGTGGAATTCTTGAAAAAAATGATTGTTTTACTCTTTTAACCTAACCATCACCTTGTTTCGCCCCCCATCACAAGATTAGGGTGGAATTCTTAAAAAAATGATTCATTTACTACTTCTAACCTAACCACCCCCTCGCTTCGGCTCCCGGAAGATCATTTTACGAATGACAGAAACCGTGTATAGGATTTTTCATGTTGCACTAGAGAGTTGGTACAGTCTGCAGCAGCTGATTTACTTGCCAACTTCATTGTTTGTATCGTGCAACATAACCTCAAATGTGCATGAAAATCGTGTTTGTTTTTCGTCAGTTTCACCAAGATTGGATTAATTTTCTTTACCTCCGCACGCGGAATTGTGTTCTGTGAGTAATTCTCTACCTGCTGATACCAAAAACTTGCTCTCAAAACGGCTCTTTCTTAGGGGTAGCTATATCGAAGAATTACCTTTAAGGTAATATTCGCATATGAATAATAAACGAGTTTGTATTGTAGTGTTGTATTCATCAACTGCTATTATTATTATTAAACTATAAATTATAAAGTTATTGTGTTTAATTTCTTACATGTAGTAACAAATCAATTGTTAGGAAAGAATATAATATTCTCCTTGCTAGACACATACCTATAAATGGCATAAGATATCAGCTCCCGTGAAAGAAGAGATGCTGTAAGAATGGATCGGATTGAATTTGAATAGAAACTGGGAAATGTTTTGCACTTTTTTTAATTTTCTGTGATCTTTTATCGATTCTTCATTATACCCAATTGATTTTGGTCTGAGAGTAATGAAAAGGAATTTTGGGGTTTCAAAGAAATGAAGGATTTTAATATGATTTTGGACTTTTTTGATGATTTTAGCCATTTTTTTAATTACCAAAATCAGATTGGTTCAGAAACACTAATTTATTTTGAGTCCTTCAAGAAAGATGTATTAATAACTAATAATACATTGAAATTTATTCATTATGCAAGTGAAAATCCAGATGTCGGCGTGCCTTTTTATAGACTTTATAACTTTAATGAAACCAGTCTATTATTATGGCAGGATAGCATCATCCCGCCTTGATTTGACGGTTTTTTTCTTTTTTTTTGCATGTGCCAATTGACCTGGTCCAGAAATGAAAAGCCATTTTGGGGTGTCTAAAAATTAGGGTTTTTTGAAGAATTTTGGTCTCTTTTTCGGTTGTTTCATATCCTTTTTGGACCGTTTTTCAATGATTTTTTTGCATGGTCCAGAAGTAAAAAATCATTTTGGGGTGTCTAAAAGCAAGGGGATTTTGTAAGGTTTTTAGGGTACTTTTGAGGTAATTTTGCTTGATTTTGGGTGATTTTCAACCATTTTTTCGTGTAACCAATTTTTGGTGGTCTTTAGATCTTTGAGTGCTTTTGGAGTGCATAAGAATTAGATTTTTTTGAAGGATTTTGGACTCTTGCAGTCGTTTCATTCAGTTGATAAAAGAAAAGTGCAAAACATTCCCCGTTTTTATTCAAACTCAATCTGATCTATTCTTCCAGCATATCTTCTTTCACAACAGCTGATACTATTTATAGGTATGTGTCTATCGAAGAGAATCATCAGCACGACCATCACTCCTATATTAACAGGAGAGGTCTTTAATGGTTAACACCAGCACGACTAACGCTTCTCAAATTAATGAGGAGTCATTTTCAATGTTAAACACATTATTGTTCGATATTACTGTTAAGTCATGAATAGACGGAAGAGTATCTCAAAACAGAAATGTTTTGAGAATATTTGGCAGCACTCAGTTGCCCGTCAATCTTCGTGGGTGATCAATCTCTATGGGCCTTTGAGATCTCACCAATAGCAATGATGGGATTCAAACCCAAAACCTTTTAATCATCAGTCTAACCCTTGACCAACTGAGCTATTTAAGTCTTGGCTGTTATAATTTATAATCGTCTATAATAATACATAAAATTGGGCAATGTTAGAAAAATATAAGCAGTAAAAAGTTGTGAGGTACTGGTGGGAATCGAACTCGGGTCCTCTTGAATGTAAACAAATGCTGTATACAGTAGTCATATCGAAACAGCTGCAATGGATGTTACGAAAACAGTTTCTTATCGGTCATATAATGTAGTATTTCTTTAACTTAATTTTTGAAAAATTTTGTTACTGATTAAAAATAAAATTTTATTTATCACTTACCTAATACAATAACACAATTCCTCAACGTGAATCTAAAACGTTAATGTTATAAATATTAAAAAGAAATTATAGTTTGCAAGACGTACATATTAGGAATTTAAAATGATTTCTTTAAAGATACATCGTTTAATTTAATAACGAATAAGAAACATGGGTTTGGAACAGCGGCATGGCCAGGAATTTTTCCTGGGGGGGGGGGGTCAGAAAATGGTGGAAGGGAGGAATAACATCAGGTAAATGAGTAATAATAACTACTTAAAAATAAAAATCATAAAGAATTTACCCCGTACATAATAATATATTTTGGCTTGGCTTGGGCACGCCACTGGATGCACTCAATTACAACTTTGTTCCTTCTTTAATATGAATTTTCACTCTTCTAACATACTATGTGCTATGTTACAGATTACATACAGGTATGTGAAGAATATACCTCCATTATTCTTAATAAAGGGTTTTCCAATAAGAGGTGTTATTTTGAATAGCCCGCTATTTCGGTAGATGTCACTTTTGAAGCTATCATTTTTTGACATTTGACAAGTAGAAACTACGCCATTAATAAATATGGAACGATACACGCTTCAACAACGCATTGAAATTATTAAAATTCACTATAAAAATGGTGAAAATTTGGCAGAGACGGTTCGTAAAACTCGAACATTTTTGGGTCACCGTGAAGCACCTTGTCGGACCGCAATACAGAAATTGGTGAAAAAATTCGAGCTCTTGGGACAAGTTAGTGATGTGAAGAATAAAACCCGTGCACGTCGCTCAAGAACAGCCGAGAATATTGCTGTTGTAGCCGAAAGTGTTAAAGAAAACCCAGGTTTGTCCATTCCTCGTCGTTCTTTGGAATTAGCCATTCCACAAACGTCATTACACCGTATTTTGCATAAAGATTTGGGTCTTAAGGCTTATAAAGTCCAGTTAACACAAGAACTCAAGCCGGCCGATCATCAACAACGTCGTGTCTTTGCTGATTGGGTCGTTGAAATGCATGAAAATGATCCAGAATTCCATCGAAAAATCATCTTGAGTGATGAGGCCCATTTCCACCTCGGTGGCTTCGTCAACAAGCAAAATTGTCGGATCTGGGGCTCAGAAAATCCAAGAGTTATTGTTGAAAAGTCTCTCTATCCTCAACGTGTGACTGTTTGGTGCGGTTTATGGTCCGGCGGAGTCATTGGACCTTACTTTTTCGAAAATGAGGCTGGAGCAACAGTTACGGTGACTGGATTGCGCTATCGAGAGATGATTAACGATTTTTTATGGCCGGAATTGGATGGTATTGATCTGGACAACGTTTACTTTCAACAAGACGGCGCTACGTGCCACACAAGCAACGAAACCATTGATCTTTTACGGAAAAAGTTTCCGGACCGTGTTATCTCTCGAAGAGGTGATCACAATTGGCCACCGAGATCTTGTGATTTAACACCTTGCGACTTCTTTCTTTGGGGCCACGTGAAAGAGAAGGTCTACGCCAACAGCCCAGCGTCGATTCAAGACCTCAAAGATGGAATTCGTGAGGCTATCGAGGACATAGGGCAGCCACTTTGCGATTTGGTTATGGAAAATTTCATGAAAAGGATATTGTCCTGTAAGCGTGGTCGTGGTGGTCATTTGCCTGATGTTATTTTCCACTATTAACGGCATACCTTCCTCTTTATAATGAAATAAACATCCGATCATTTATATTAAAAAATGGCACTTTTCTTTGAATATCAAAATAACACCTCTTATTGGAAAACCCTTTATTATAAAGAAACTATCTAAAAGGTTTTGGAAATCTCATGTTTGGAAATTTACTTCACACCAATCTTTTCCCATCAAACTTTTTTGTTTAAGATATTGTATTATATCTGGATAAACATTTTTCGATTTATGGAGTTTAAACTTACTTTAACATATTTTTCTTTCATTTCTCTTTTTAGGTTAGAGAATGTGAGAGTGGCTGATCATCACTATTCCTTGTTTTTTTACAGACCACAGTGGTGGTAGGATATTATTGTTTTCAATATATTAGGAAAAATAGTAAATAGATTGTAGACATCGTGACTATCCACATATTTACAGGCTAGCTAATCATTTTGTAAGTTTTACTTGTGGTTTGTACCTTATTTATCAGTGTCTTCTTTGGTAGCTTACCAAGATCTGACACTTGCTTTTTTTAAAAGTTTGGTTTTCATTTTTAATTTTTAAACTTTTTTAATATTAGACAGAAAACCATAAGGTTTCTTTATTAATTAAAAGCAATATACATTTTCTTTTGCAGTATTCAAACAGAGATACAATTATAAAATTAACATATTAAACAACATTTACATATGTCTTCAGTTTTGCTTCTATGGCTATAATAGTTCAGTTAGATCTCTTGAATGTAAGTACTTCTTCACTATTCTAATTTACATATTATTAAAGATATAATGTAAAACCATTTCTTTTCTAAGTTACGTAATAAGTTAGTAACCCTGAACATATTAAAAAGTCCTACAACAATCAAAGAATTCTTAGATCAAAATCATTTAAATGACAGATTGGTGTCTTAACTCTAAGACATGATAAAAATGTCAAATTAAAATTATACATCAAGGAACTCTAGTTCTCTCCTTTTAATCATTATTTCTCTTGTTAGCTTGCTTTGTTTGTTGTTTAAGTCTATAGTATCATACAGGTTAGCCACTGCTTTTTTTACACCTTTTTCCATCATTAAGTTTCTTGAAAATCTTGCTTTTTCTATTTTAATTCATAACTGGGCATTTTGGAACATATACATTCCGTTTTCTAGAGTGATGTAATCTAAAACTAAGTACATTAAGTTTAATTATATATATTTACTTATTTGATTTTTAATCTACATATCCTAATCCTAAGATAAGATTTTTTGTTTTATTTCAACTTTAAAACTGTTATTTAGTTTTTTGGTAAATTGTTTTATTTCACCATTTATCAGAACGGTAAAGAGTTTGTTACTGTAGAAAACAATGTATACATTCCAAAACATCGAGTTATGAATTAAAATAAAATTAGATAGCTAAGAAAATACCCAAAGCTTATATTGAAAATGGTCACGAAAATAAACTTAAAAGTCAATTTTGTTTTTTTCTACAGCTTGATGTACATATTCATTTTTGGTTTTCCCTTTTTTTGAACATAGTGTTTGCTACGACTAGCTCATGTTGTCTAGCACAGAATTCTAGCAGTATAATACCACTTCTCTGTTCGATGAGACAATTTCAAGAATAGTTGGCAATTTTAGGTTAATTTGCATACACGATATGTTTGCATGGATTCAAGAATTGTGCCCCTCATCTATATATAGGTTGCCCGAGATTTTCTGGAATATGGATGGTCAGACAATTACAGTAATATGATTCTGTACTGTAAGATAGAGAAAGATGAACAATTTCTATTACTAGTTATTTTAACAGTGACATTTATTATTTTAAAAAAACTGCCTGCATGAGATGATGCATTCATATCCATTCACAATTTTTTTTATGCAAATCTTGGCACTGGAAATCTGACATCTTCGCTGTGTATACAGGGTGGCTGAAAAATCGTTCACCAGCCTATAACTATTTTATTTTTAAAGATATGAAAAACATGCAAAGGAGAAAGTTGTTTGATGTAATAAGAGGCATAATCTCATGCATTGAAAGAAATCCCAACGCCTACTGTCTTCGTGTAACATCAATTGACTTTAATTGTGTAAATGGAACTACTACACTTGAAATTCTCTTTTCAAACCATATAATATACCTAACAATTTTCTTGAGGTCTTGGCCCGCACGATTACCCGATTTATCAATTCTAGATTTTTTTCAAATGGGGCTTTTTAAAAGATCATGTTTATGTAACTCCATCAGCAAGTCTAAATGAGTAGAAAACTAGAATTACTGCAACTATAGCATTGATTATGCCAGAAATGTTACAACATGCTAGGCATAATTTAATTCTCAGAGCAGGAAAATTTATTTTTTAACTCATTTCGACTTGCTAATGGAGTTACATAAACATGATGCTTTAAAAAGCCCCTTAAGAAGTAATCCAGAATTGATAAATCGGGTAATCTTGCAGGCCAAGACCTCAAGAAAATCGTTCAGTATGTTATGCGGTTGAAAAGAGAATTTCAGGTATATTCAGAATTTTGAGAAATATACAGGGTCTTCCATTTAAACAATTAAAGTTGATGTTACATGAAAACAGTAGGCGTTGGGTTTTCTTTCAATGCATGATATTATGCCTTTTATTACATCAAACAAATTTCTCCTTTGCATTTTTTTCATATCTTTAAAAATAAAACAGTTATAGGCTGGTGAACGATTTTTCAGCCACCCTGTATATGTATTTTTACATTATTTACTGTTGTTATTACATACAATGCCAACAAATAATGTATAAAATATAAAAAGGGCAAGATTTCATTATAAACCTGAACTTCCCTGTAAATGAATCCGTCATTTCATTAAAAGCTGGCTTTTAATGCAAACTTAGTGCTGTACTTATTTAAAATCAAAAGTAGTTTTATTGCTTTAGACATTTTTAAGATTTTATTTATCTTTTGTTTTGTCGAATAGACAATACCTGACATATTTACATGTCTGTTATCAGAATATAATAACTTCAAATTAGTTTGGAATAATTTGTGCAGTAGTAATTGTGATGTTTGTGAGGTTAGAAAGTTCAAGATTCAAAAACATCAAGGAATTTTTGCGCATAATTGTTTCAGCATGGATTCAAAACGAAAAATGGTAGCTATTGCTGCTAGTTTCTTTTTCTTTGCGAATTTGCATTCAGGATTATATTGAAGTCGGCCTTTATTACACTACCTGTTTTGTTACCTTTAAAAAATTACCCTTTTTTATAAATGAGCTTAGAAATTTACATATGGTAGATATCAAAGCAAACAAAAACTGAACATAAACAACTACAAAATCCTTCCACGTGATTTTACTATTTCACATAACCCAACATAATCTCATACAAAGCTTCTCCTACTAACTTTACTCCTTTACTCGAGGTACATTTTTGTTTGGAAAACGTGGGTTTCACCTGATTAATGCAATCAACCTGCTAATGTCAGATGCTTAACCCGGGTATATTACCAAGTTGAATTTCCGAAAATGCCTATATTGTTCACACCAGTTGCAATGGCAAACTGACATTTGCCATGTACCGCCCTACTGGTGGTAGATGTTTGCAACTTTATTGCCTAACCTCAGCAGATTTTTAAAACATATGTGCTTTTACTTGTACGCATGATAAATATATGGCAACATTGTTTATTTTCTGTACAGTTAACCTAACATACATAAATATATTTTAGGTATAACAACTTACCGAAAAACTATCACGGCAAACCCTCATATAAAAGATTGTGAATGGCATATATACATCATCCAGCTACAATGAAGTCCCAATAGGGATTAACGCTTGAATATGGTGTATCACGTAATTCATTAACTCTTTTTCTTTAAATTTAAATTCTTGAGCTGTAATGAAAAGCTCTAAAGAATGGCATTCTGTATAGAGTGATTGTAGTAGTTCTAACAGGCATTGAAAGGAAAACATTTGTTAATATTATTTAACTGATATTTAATTTCATTCAATTCTTTACTGAATACTGAAATTAGGTATAGAGGTAATATATAAATATAAATGTGCTAAAACGGTGACCTGCCCTCAAGTTTTTGTCTTCTAGTGAAAAAGCCATGAAAATGATCTAAAAACAACTGAATTTTAAGGGCAATCGAAGAAAAAAGAAGTTACAGTTTATGGTTATAAAATAGAATGCTTGTGTCCACCAATGAAAAAAAAACCCTATTTGGTTAACATGTGAACAATTGTCACATGTCAACAAGTCAGAAGTTTTTTCACCGGTAGCATGATGGTGTACACTTTGCTTATGGACACAAGTAATGACATTATGTTATCCTGAAATCACTGCAGCCACATGTTACAGAATAATCAAAACCAACTTGCTTTTAAATTATGAACTATACATTAATATAATTATAATAATTAAAACATAATTCCACTTTAACCTTAAACTTATTTGCCTTTATAAGTGAAATTGTGTTTTAATTATTATAATTTTATTAACACGGAGTTCCACAAAGTAAATCTAAATAAAATAAATAACTATACATTAACTCTTTTTGTGAGGACTTTGTTAATTCATGGATTTAGAAATATAATTAAGATACAAATTTATTCTGTTATGTGTTCTTTATTTAGTTTAAGTGATGCTGTTCATAGTTAACAACTGCAGTTCGCTTTTATTGATATTGCAAATTATTACTTAAAATATTTTACATATTTGACTTAAAATACTGTTATACACTTTAATAAAGCAGCACCTATGAATGCCTTCACCTCATCACAATTTGAAACATTTAGAAACAGGTCTGTCACTCAGTGTATTTGATTTAATATATAATTATTTAGAATGTAAAAATAAATATCTCCTTTTTCCTTTTCAAATTACTAACAGCATCATTAAAACGTCATCTCACATATGAAAAACAAATAATGACAGCAAAATATAAAAAATCAGTTTTACATGCATGATTTTAAATGTTTCTCTATAATGTACATAATAACTCTATAAAATTTTGCAATAGCAAAACTAAATTCTGTGACTTGTAAAAAAATCGATTTAAAAAATCAAATAAACTGAGGCAAACATAACATATTTGCCCAAAACTATTACTGGTTGGTAACAAGGAAACTTAAAACACAACAATCATACATTTTATCGTGCACATAACTAATTAAAATACATTTTAAGTATTGACTCCATGATTCTGAAACTGGTACTATAGTTCTTACCAATCAGTACGAATAAAAGTTTATAAATTAAAATTAAAGCTATATTCTAAAATAAAACAGTACACCATTTGTTAAATAACAATCACAAAACAAGTTTACAGCAACCAGTAATAGTTAAGAACATAGTTTTCATTAATAAATAGCACTAGTAGCTTACAAAATTCAAAAGAGAAAAATAATATAATTATAATAATAATAGTGTATAAAATAACTAATTTGGCAAATTAAACAGTTTTTTGAAATGTGACAGTTAAGAACAAACAGAACTTCCACGATTTCAACGATTATATTTGAAAAGCAATTTCATACATATATTTCGCTACACCGTGGCAATTAATAAAATTAATAAAAACATTTTTTTAAACATAAATTACATTAGTTATTAACAAGTGAGTAATTAGTTAATTGTTCAGTGAAGTTCACTATTAATTAATATAGACATGCATGCCATATATGTACAAGTACACTGGTGTTATACCATACCTCAAAAACGGTTAAAGTATAGCAAACAAACATAAAACAACGGGGTTTTGTTATAAATTGGGAAATGCAGATTGCAGTTGGCAATACTGAAAGCTGCACAAAGCATCAGTCTCAGTTATAAATTTTAATGGCTTTCTCCAAATAATTGAATCGAGACCGCTTTGGTGCTTTATTCACGTGCTCCAATCCCAACCATGGTTTTGGACTAGTACCTGAAAAAAAAAATTTAGTATCAGAGTACACTAATACAGAAAGTTAGTTGATTTGTCTCTAAAGTATGATGAAAAACTACTTTCATCACATGGTGATCCATAAAGAATGAGCTTGGTCATTAACAGATCTGATTTTAAAGGATTAGTCAGAAGTAGAACCAGCTTTCTGAAACTTGAAGATTTTAAGAAAAAATATGGGATGGTGTGGTTCCTTCATTTGAACTTCAATATCAGGTTGACAACTTCATCACATGTGTTTTATTTTTTATTTTCAATTTTATTATCAAATTGAAAGTGAGTGCTTTGCAAAAAAAATTACCATGAAAGGTCCTCTGCAGTCAGAAAACATCGAATAATGATGGGCATAATCAAATGATTTTACTAATTTGAAAGTTTTATTAAAAATCTGATTGATTAAATCTCCCAGTTAATAAAATCATTCAATTATGCACATCACTACACATCAGAAGCTTCTGCATAATTTGGAAAAAGCTAAGACTGCTAGTGAGGTAGTGTACAAACTATTAAAATATAGGAAAACCTCCCATTGAGGACAGATTTTGTAGAACCAAAGTTTTCCTATTACTAAGACATGCTAAATGGCTTCTTTTAAGCAAACGCCCTTAATAAACAAACAAGAGGTATGGAACCAACAATGTCCGCTTATTGGAGACTTTACTGTAGTTGCATCAGTAAAATGTTAACAAAGTTCATTTTTATCTTGTATTTGTGAAAATGTAGATGATAACAACCCCTGCTCATAACATAACTTCAAAGATTTTACAAAAATGGACAGGAAAATTCTTAATCTCATGAAAAGTGAAAAAGGTGAACAAGCCAGGCACTAGTTAGAAGTAGAATTAAACAACAAATGTTTCTAATCATTTTAGATGAATTCAATAATTTAATTACAATTATTATTGTAATTCTGTAGGTAATCACTCAAAGTTTATGATACGTGAGGTGGTAGAAAAGTCTTTCAACTTAATTTTTTTGCTGATTTAATTTGAACGTTATTACAGAAGTTGTGTATAAAGTCTTATGGCTTGTGTTTACAGAAATACAGTAAACAAGTTTTACTTACTATTGTTTGGATGTGGTTTAAAATCTTGAAGATTAATAAGGAAATCATCCTCTGTAATAAATTGTGGTCTACCCAAAGAAACGATTGCAAATTTAAACTTTTCCCATTCTTTTTCAGGCACAGCCAATTTCTTCTGTATTCGTTCTGAAACAGAATAATAATTAATTTTATCTGTCAGTAATACTACAGTATAGTGACATTCAAAGAAAATTTAAGCAAAAAAGGTGTTTACAAAAAATAGTCTGGACTTCAAAAATGGATAATGTTAATTCTAACCTCCATTTGAAAAGTGATCAATTCAATGTTCAGCAGGGCCAATTAGATTATTTGAGTCAGCTGTTAAAAAGACATTTATGATTGATAATTCACTTGGGTTAAACTGACAACTTAAAATTACCATGGATACATTTGTTTCAACAACTGTTTTCATGACTATCTTGACCGATCAGGTCAACCTGGTTCGATTTTTGTAAATGCCTAAAGTGTGAGGTTAGATTTGATTTAAAAAATGGCAAATAGTGCAGTGTTAATTATTACTTTATTATTTGTTAATAGAAATAACGAATATCCTACCTCAATAAAATCTTAGTATTAAGTTAAAGGTTATAACAAGTTAATGGCATACAGATGTGATTTATATTTAATCCAAAACATACAGATTGCAATTGGAAATACTGTATTACTCAGGTTAACCTCAACAACAGTTGTTTGAATTTACTCCAAATCCAGGATTAACGTGAGATCACTTTTCATAAACGCCTTTCGTGACCATCACATCAAATTCAAAAATGATTGTTAAGATCAGATTTCATCATTTTCTTTAAACAATGTAATAGTTTTTTTTTTATTTACATGTTTTAATTGGTAATAATGTCAGAAATGGCTAACTGTGTGTAATTGCTGCAGCTTTAGGTCACAATATTTAAATGACTTCATTTTACTGATATTTATATAAATTATAAAGTAAAAATAAAATACCTTTAACTCTTATAAATGGTTCTCCATGCTTAACTTTAACCAGGAACGGTATACCAAATGTAGAAAAAACTTCCTTGTGAAAGTGTGCACATGAAATGAGCATTTCATCATCTTGTAACCGTAACTCATCAGCAGGAATTTCTTCTATCCTATAGACCTTTGTACCACCAATTGTTAATGATTCTAAAGATGTATCTTCTTTTGGACCAGCAATTACTTTATTACAGTTAACTTCTACTAATCTAAAAATTACACATACATATTTTTCTTTTATTTTCTCTTTAACCTTTTAAATATATTATTTCAATAGCTGAACACAGATACAAAGGTTCATTCACAAGAATGTCCAAGACAAATCAAATGCATGAATATGTGTTTATGTTTATGGACACACATACGAGACAAACAGTGGAAATAAATGGTTCTGCAAGTTTAAACACAAACATATTTGTTTTCATTGACTTGATTATTTTCATATACAGGGTGTATGTAAAATGGCACATAATAAGTACACTACATTATTCTACATCATAAACTGAGCAAAATGGAATCTTTGATGTTCACAATATGCATCTGTAGGCTGACGAAAACCCTCACGCCATCAATTTAGATTCAGTGTTAATGTATGGGTTGGGATTATTGGAAATGCTTTAATTGGGCCTCATGTTTTACCTCCTAGATTAAATGCAGTCAATTTTATGGACTTCCTCAAAAATAATCTGTTAGATTTATTGAACGATATTCCGTACACCATTAGAAGAGACATTTGGTTTCAAATAGACAGAGCTCCAGTGCATTGGGGTGTTCAAACGAGACAATAGCAAAATGAAACATATCCAGAAAAATGGATTAGGCACAGTGGTCTGGTTGCGTGGCTTCCAAGAAGTCCCTTTGGACTTCTTCTTATGAGGTACGTTGAAGACTCTAGTTTATAAAGAAATCCAAACAGAAAACGTTAATTCAACAAATACATAACGCCATTATGGTGATTACAAATAATAATATGTTGCAAAATATGGAAGTAAGCATATTACACCAAATTAGAAAATGCCAAGAAGTTAATGGTGCTCACATTGAAAATTTATCATAACATTATTTTTACTAAAATATTGGAATAAAACCATTTTTGATAATAGTTTAATTGTAAACGTCTAAAATTACATGAAAAAATTCAAGATTCCTTCCAGTTCTGTTTCTCATCTTGCCATCTTGTCTTTTTGTTTTGCCCTGCATTATATTGCAAGAATACATGGAAGTAAAGCAAGTTTTAATTTCTGTATTTTGTGCATATTGTAATGAAAATATCAAACATGTTCAACGATCTTCGAAGGAGTCGTTACTAAATTTGCAAAGTCTGTATGTATGTCCACATTTTTTGTCAAATTCTGAAATTTTGACTTCAGATTTGGATTCTACATCAAAAATTAAAGACCACGTGGTATCTTCATTTTTTGATAACTCTTCGGGAACGTGGTCAAAATAGCGGCCGAAAATTGGAAAATTTTCAAAAATTTTTTTTTACTTTAGAATCATATTCTACATCAAAAAATAAGACAAACATGTACTTTTAGTTTTTTGATATCACCTCGGGAACATGGTCATAATGGCTGCCGAAGTCTGAAAAAAGTAACAAAATGGAGTTCGTTTTAAGTTAAAATTAAAGTTTTTTTAAAATTTACACAAAGCTTATTTTAAGAAAACTGAATGACATTATGCAGTGGTTTCTTAAATGCTTATTGCTATCATAAGTTTATTAGCACAATGTCTGCTCAAAAAAAAATTAATTGAACAGAAATTAACATCAATAATTTTGTTGCTAGGGAACCATTTATGAAAACCATCAGCTTTGCAAACAGCGCTGTTAGAAAATTCTAATTTGAATTTAATCATACAGTGTTGACAGATCTAAAGATTTTTAATTGACCATATTTCAAAAACTATGCATATTATGCACCATTTTACATACACCCTGTATAATAGTGTATTATGCATCGAGGCCCGTAAGTGCCACTTTTGCAGTCAAGGTTCAGTTTTCCAAAAACACTTATTGGTCAAGGTGCATTCATTACTTTTTTTTAACTACCTGCAAACATATCAAAAAAATTAGTAAGTTATTTCTTCTACAAGTAGGTAAAAAGGTTTACTCATGAATGAAGCGTTACCACATGAGCGAATGAAGTGAGCAGGTGTGGTAATGTCATGTATTTTATACTTACAGTCTTTGTACAGTACATTTAGAAAATTGATACATGTTTGTAACAATCAACTGTGACATTCTTACATGGTTAAGTGTCATTGAACCTAGTAACCCTAGTTACAATAATAAGCAAATGTTATGTTGACATGGTAATACAGAATGACAGAAGCATCGGTAAAATGTCATTTTACCATCACAAAAACAGTGGGTTATATATAAGGAGCGGCATGAAATAGTTGATGGCCCAGTAAACTTGTCCGTATACGTCACCGCAATGTATTTAGTTTATCGATATTACTGAGGCGGACGACTAGACATGTGCAATTTGCGTAGGATAGTGACGTATTTTCTACAAAATAAGCGCAGGTCAGTGGTGTAACACATTTTCGTTTTATATTTTCAGTTTTAATTATTACAAAGGTGCAAATATGTCATTGTTTTACTATTATAAATACGAATTTACAATTTGAATAAATGAAAATTAATCATAATAAATATTAAATTTGTTAGGGTTTGAAATACTTTATCTTTATTAATACTTTAATGTAATCATAATACCGTTGTTGTTGGTGGTATGTGAGACACTATGTAGCAATGCAATGATTAGAAGAAAAAGACAAAGAAGATGACGATAATTTTTATTATTGAATAAAAGTTAATTAGAGAAAATTCAAGAAGCTTTTTATTTTTCGATCCAAAATATTACGAAAATTAAATGTTAGATAAATGACACTTTAACAATACTGAAAAAAATTAAGCAAGGCCAACGTTATTTAGCAGTCAACTCCTTATATCCAAGTGTAGTGCATCGCTCATGCTACGTGCATTTATATAGTATTTGGTAAACGCTCTGCCACTGGCACGACATGTCACCGATTCTTTTCATGACGCATCAACTATTCTCTGCCGCTCTTTGGTTATATATGAAAATAACTGTAGGTATAAAATACAATTAATTACACATTTGAATAATCTAGTGTGTGCCAAAATGAAATAAGATCAATAAAAAATTACATAGTAGGTGTATGTTGCTATGAGACTGTGTAGTATAGTGATGTAGGTATATTTATTATCTTCCTAGAACTGGTAATAAATATTATTGCCCTGTTAAAACCATGGCAACTAATAAACAAAATGTAAGGTACACTTACTGTTCGAGTATTTTGTTAATAATGGTCAACTTACAGTACAGGTAGTTAAAAAAACATAATTACACAAAATAAGTCTTCTGACATTTGATAAGTTTTAGAATTAGTAAACTCTTCCATAATGACAAGAAAAATTTCAAATTTAGCACGTAAAAGCATGATTTTGTACTCCATTAATGGAAAAATTAATTTATGTCTTCGTGAAGGAAGATATTTCTAGCTTGCTACAAGTATAGCACATGTTTGCAGTGGTCATTTCCGCAAATAAATCTCTATGTCTATATCTAGCTAATGTGTATTAACACTAACCGTAGTTTTCCAGTACCTCCTTCAGAGAATTCTACTTGTTTTTTGGCCTCTTCTAAAAGATCAGCAACAGTTCCTCCTTTATTAGGATATAAAATTAGTTCTTTTTCTTCCTTAAACTTTGAACCTACCCAAACACATTTAAATTGTTTTTTATTTTCTAATTCATTAACCCTAATGCTTAGCTGCTGATAAAAAATTTTCTTTGGCGTTTTAGGTTTTGAAAAAACAAGAAGATCTTTTAGAGTTCCCTCAAAGGTACACCTTAAAGGATGACCTGGACTGTCTTTGTAACTAAAATTATAAAATTTTAACTATTTTTCTTATTCTTACAAAGCAATTATAATGCTCACTTTTGACATTTGAAAAATTGTAATAAATATGGATCTGTGCCAACCCTTTGGGCTACAGCTCTTGCTAGCTGGTCGTATGTCATACGTTGTGATAATTCCATTGTAAAACCTGGATCGTTAGGAATACATTTATCTACAAATGTTACTTCAACACGATAGAATAAGTCTTTAAAATAGTCTAAACATGTAGGAAGGTCAGAGAGTTCCTCTCGTTCTTCTTTTTCGAAAACTATTATATCGCCATCCATTAACTCATCTAGTACCTAAAATATAATAAAATTACTATCACACTAGGCAAAAGTTTGTCCGAGTGCTAGAAACATAAAAGTAACATTTACTATGTGAACAATTGTATGATTAGAAAGTAACATGGCTTTAGATAGTATAAGGGTATTTCTTTTACTGAAAAGTTAAATTGATTAATTAAATTATTAACATGTTAGAACATCTAATTAACTGTTGAAAATGTTTATGTATGAGATTACACAAAAATGTAATTTAAAATCTCGTTTTTTAATTAAACTTTGACACCCTATAATTTCATCCTGTTTTTAAGACAAGACAGTGTACCCCCTTTAATGGTCGAATTTTAAAAGTACCAATTCTACTAGACAATGATGCATTCTATGGAAAACATTGCAAGAATGACTATTTTTGCTAATTAATTTAAAAAATATAGAAATTTTTTAATTTTTCAGTGGCATAACTATATTTTCAAGGGTAATGAGCACTTCTGATTGGGATATCAAACACAAAACTAAGTAAAATCTTAAAACACCTTGGAGTCACAAGCATGTAGAAATTTCATCTCAATATCTTACCTTATTCTTGAAATATTGAATAAAGGTAAAAATTGTTAAGTTCAGATGAACTTACCCTTTTCAGTAGACATCACTGTTTTTTGTGCTCAAATAACAGCAGCTTTACATAAGAATTTGAAACTTACTTCGCAAGAAAACTATGTTAGCAAGATCCCTTAACTTATCTATTTTCTAAATTAAGATCGCTTATGCCTGTAAAAAAATTCTGAAAGTTCATGAAGATTTCACTTTTTCAGCATATTATTAAAACAAAAATATTATGGAATTTCAAGACTGACAAGTTAGGGATCCTCATTCAAGTTTCTATCGCAACATATTGAAAGAAGAAATGTGTTATAAAGTCAATTAATCTCAAGAATTGATTAAAATGTTGGCCTAGTTTGGTGTCTATAATTCCTAAGTTCTTTTGTTATTCTTGATACAAGGTATTTCAGTTTGAATCTTGATAACTTCAGGAGGTGAAAGAACATTGAAAATGAACTGCACCTTGTCAAATTAACTTATATTGAAGATACTTAGTTTTCAAGATACAGTGTGTCCAAGTTACATAAAGAAATTCTCATTTCTTTAATATCTCCATAACCATGTGAACTATTTACATGAGATTTTATACATTGTTGTTACTACAGATCATCTATCTTTCTACCACATTTTACAATTCTTACCAGGGGTATAGCTTTAGGAAGGGACAATCACATTTCTGCAAAAAAAATTTTACACCACTGGAAAACTAATTAGTGTTCACGTTTTTGAATTCTATATTTAATTTAGCAAAAAAAGCTGCTCTTGCATTTTTCTTGAAAAACTCATTGTTTGAAGTTAAGATCTATAGTGGAACTTCCACATAATGAACGTCCATTTTATAAAATTCTCTATTTAATGAAGTTTTTGGTGAGATTCTCTCTTAGTTAATCTGTCACATTACACTTTTGTCCAATTTTACGACTTAAAATTTAATGAAATAGGAGACAAATTTGATCAAAAAACACCAGAAATGTTTATAATTACTGGTTTTTTTGAACTCGTCAAGTTTTACTGTATTATACCAATTAGTCAGTGACTTATATAGTTTATTTCATACAACAAGACAAATTCTAGCACTTACGTATTGTACAGATAATTTTAAAGTTGCCAGTAGCATAGCATTCATTTCTGAACGAAATTTGCACCTTTCCTTCTCCTTAACCTCTGTCCATGACAAGATTGCAAGCTATAAAAACCTGTATAATGGCATACACCTTACAACCACAAGCACCAAAAAAGTTATATCTTAATACCTCTCCTCAATAAAAAGAAAACCGCAGATATCAACATCAAACAATGAGTTTGTAGTTTTAGGAAATTAGATTTTACTCAAAAAATTATGCATTTCTCAAGAAAAATCCAAGATAGCTTTTTTTTTGCAAAATTAAATGTAGAAATGTCAAAATGAATTAGTTTTCCAGTGACATAACATACTTACTTTTTTAGAAGTGTGTTTGCCCCTCCCTAAGCCTACGCCCGTGGTAAGACCAGTAGAATAGTATATTACGTTACAAGGAGTAGAATGATGTCTTTTTGTGTTGGGCATGTTTGCTGCCGAGTGCAAAATACAAAAAGACGTTCTGCTCCAAGTGACATATACTATTTTTTCTTTTAGTGTACAAAATTAATTAAAAATTGAAATTCAAACTAACAGAACATTTAAATTTTAAATTTGATACTGGTAAACAAGGCTGGTTGGAGTATTGAAATATTATAACATTATTGTATTAGTAACATAATGTAAACATTTTATTACTGTCAATGTCAGCCACGAGTATCAAAATCGGCATATTATTATAAGCTCGAAGAAAAAGTTAGATTTTCTGTAGCAACAACGTTTTCCTTAGAAGCTCAAGACTATCACTAATATTTTGTCTATGAAGTTGCCTTTTTCTTACTACTAGAAAAATGGGTTTGTTCCTAAGCGACACTTTTAATCGTAGGCTTAAAGCTACTTTTAATACTGAAAACATATACTACTGCGATTTAAATTTATGTAATGCAGCGTGGCAACAGCCAACAGCTTTATTTTAGATATGGAGAATTATACAAATTGTGATAGGTATTACATACTTTCTTGGTTGGAGAAAAAATAGTATGTATCATTCGTATCAAAAGTGCTTTTGTTTGACTCGTAATTTTTGCATTAGCTCGGCTGCACTTTGCTCTTCCTCGCCTACAGTTATAATTACTGATCAAACAAAGTGGCACTTTCGTCTTAATGATACAATTTACTATTTGTTTATATGAGTAAAATCATCTTAAATCTTATTTTGATTTCAGGAATCTGCAGTTAAGCCATGCCCAAGCATTTTAGAGGTACACTGTCTAGTCTCTTTTAACATTAAATTTAAAATGTTGTCGTAGTTAGTAATGCAGATCTACCAACAATAGGTTAAATCTGTTGTGCAGACAACAGGTTAAAGCTTGAAGGTTAATTACTGTAAAATGGAGTGTATAGTTAACCACTGAGGTAAAGTTGACCGAAAAGTTGGAAAATGTAAGACTTCATAATCTTTTGCGTTTATTATTATTATTATTATTAGTCAATCTTATGCTAACTTAGTCCTTTCTAAATATCTGTTACACACTTTTATGCAAAAACCAAATATACTTTCCTTTTACAAATAAAAAAGCTTGTTGGTCAACTTCACCCCAGTGGTCAATTACGACCACTTTCTTTTAAGATTCAAGTTTTTGTGGTCATTCAGTATGAGGTTACATTTAGAATATAATTTGACATACTGACTCTATACTACATCATTGCACATCATTTTAAACTTGAAATCATCAAAAAACTCTTTTCAGAATATTTATTTTATTAAGTTGTGACTCCAGTGCCTGAAGTAATTTTAAGTGCCAACAATGTAATTTTATGCAGATTAAAAGAATTTTCAGGTACGTTAGGTAGTTAGGTTAAAAGCTTTGTTAAATTTATGACAATCTTTTAAAATAAAATGCATTTAAGCTATGCAAAAAAGAAACACAAAGAATAATAAATATTGTCTTTAAATAACAGCTTATTTCTTTAAATAGGCAGTAAACAATATGTAAGTAAACCCAAAAATGCCTTCAGAATTTAGTTCAGCATTTCTGCCACCAGAGGCATAAACTTGGTGCCAGTGATGTTTCAAATAATTTACTTGGTAGAATTTTGCTATTACACAGATTAAATAAAGGTCAGATATTTCACTCCCTATTCCACTAATGTTCCCATTTTTTGTCTCTGCACATTTACATTTGCAGCTCTGGGAGTTTACCACGCTTACTCTTTTACGCGCGTTTTATGAAAAGTGCATACCAAGCTGTGCTGCTTGCGCAGTAATGTCAAAATAGCAAGCTCTGGGAGTTGCTTTGAGAGAGAGATATAGATATAGAATCCACAAATTTGTCGGAGTAAAATATCTGACCTTTATTTAATCTGTGGCTATTATGTACAGTGTTGCATTCCACTCTTAAAAAGATCTTAGAAGCCCCTTGGTTTCTTCTACTGCTTGCCTAGGACTATAATTGTGAAAATGTTGTCATGCAATATTTACAAAAGGAAAATTTACTTTCTACAGTGTTTAATGTGGTAATCAATATTACAACAAATTATTTAAAAATGAAAATACTAGTTAATTTTCCTAAAACTTCTCTTTACATCGCATTGAATTTATTTATTTCTTACAGAAAGAAATCAACTTAAACTCTTTTTTGTGATATAAGAGTTGTCAAAAATTGAGGTCATTTTAATTATTTATGATATACAGCTCGACCAACCTCAGAAAAGCCGTGAGTGGGCATGTATGGGGGAGTTACATGTTGACCAAGTACACTCGCATCCAAAAATCTTCCGGTGAGAAATTTAAATAAAACTAAACACCGCCAATAACATGTAATAGATTTAAGACAACTTTTTGTCAGTTAATGTACTCAAGAAAAATTACGCTTCTGATTGGTCGGCGTTGTTTGTTATTGAAATTAGTTCGCATATTTTCCGAGGCTTTTCTGAGGTTGGTCGCGCTGTATACATCTTGGGGTTACAACAATCTGTCAGTTTCTTATCAATTACAAACCATATTATTCATCCTTTATTAAGTGAAGTTGTGTATTAAGGAAGAACTTATGCAAGCTAGGTCAACATATGTACATCCACATTATTATAACTGAAATTGTGATAACAAACAAAACTACTGCAATAATTTATTAAATTAGTTCGATATTATTAATGAAAATTAACATAATATCATTAATTAGTAAACCAATCTATTAATGAAGTTACTTACATATTTTAAAAAATAATTTGACTTGAGCTGCTTTAGTTTAGTGTTATTTCCTTACTGACAGAATGTAAAAATTTTGCACATCATATGTTACTAAGGCAACATGTAAATATTGCATTCAGAATTCAAACTAAATCTGCCTGCTTGTTTAATTTACTTTACCAACTGCTATTTTGAGTTGCCCATAATGTAAAATTTTAAATTCTCACGAAATATAAATTTAAATATTTTCCTTATATTATCAATTATTTGTGATTTTTATAGTTCAGATTAGATCTATAAAATATTTCCTTTTGATAAAGTTTAAAATAATGCAGTTTTAAAATTTAATTTTCTCTCTTTAATGTTCAATAAGAGGGTCTGAAACTTTTTGTATGCAATTACAGCACTTACATCTGTATTATATTCAAGATTTCGATTTTTATCTACTAGTTCACTCCATAGACGAGTCATCCTTAATAAATTAAAATAACTTAAAAATTAATCAAGGATGGAAAATGTAATTTGTAATTAATAACAAAGAGATAAGCTGTACCCCAGGGTACATCACATGCACATTCTTTATTATATGGATCGAAACAGGATTTTGAATTCTACAACCTAATTGGTTCTTTAGACAGGGGACTTCTAAGAATTTCTCCACAATATCTTTGCATTAAATGTAGTACCTTCTAAAAGCAGTTGTATAAATCATATCATTCATATCTGATCATAGGACTATAAGTGGTGTATTCTGAAAGAATGCATTTATTAAAATAGATCTGTCAGAAATAAATGGACCATTTAATTTTGTCTCTTATTCTGAACCATTAGCCTTTTTTTATATACAGTGTGTCCAAGATAAGGATGCACAGCATGGGGATCTTGAAAATGATAAGAGATACAGCATCGGTTAAATGGGATGAAAGTTGGCTATTTATAGGACCTTTTTGTTGGCATTTGCAAAATCTAGATATCTTGGATAGTTTCAGAGATATTTAAAAAAAAGTAGATTTCTCGATTTTCGTTATTATAATATCGGAAAACTAAAACCACTTTTTCATTGTCACTGATTGTTCTCTATTAAAATACGCTAACAAAATTCTTGTACAACGTTTCGGTTTCGAGTAACCATCAACCTCATTTTTTTAAATAGGTGGAAAAACAATTGAAAATTGATTTCTTACGCTATAAATTAATGCATTCTGCAGTACCCCAGCCTGCACGATCACCTGATCTAACACCGTTAGATTTCTTTTCTTTGGGGTTATGTCAAGAATCAGGTGCTCAACCAAAATTTTGAAGATGAACGGCAATTTTTACAGTTGGTCACAGAAGTGTTCAACATAAAAAAAATTAAACCAAAATAATCCTATCACGTTTACATCATTAGAATCGCGACAATAAGAGCTATTCAAAACAATTTTCGATTGTTTTTCCGCCTATTTAAAAAAATGAGGTTGATGATGGTTACTCGAAACCGAAACGTTGTACTGGAATTTTGTTAACGTATTTTAATAGAGAACAAAAAGTGACAATAGAAAAGTGGTTTTAGTTTTCCAATATCTCTTCAAATAAAGGAAAGAAAAAATTACAAAAATCCAGAAACCTACTTTTTTTTTAAAATTTTGCAAACGCCAACAAAAAGGTCCTATAAATAGCCAACTTTCATCCCATTTAACCGATGCTGTATCTCTTACCATTTTCAAGATCCCCATGCTGTGCATTGTTATCATGGACACACTGCATATACAGGGTTATATAGTTTGCAAAATTATTTCAAATAATAAGGAAGATTCCAACATTAATGTTATTTATAAAATCGAGCTAGCTTGAGAATGATTTTGTGGTGGAAGCAAAAAGTGTCCCATGCAATTGTTACATCTGAAGAATTTATTCTACTACAACATTCCATAAAATAAAAGTAAATTTTTACTTCAATCTGACTGTGATTCTTGACAAAAGCCGATTTTGTGATTTTGTGCAAAGGATTTTTTTCAAATATTTGTCAAATTGAAAAAGCCACATTACAATGCTAAAAAAATATGTTCACATTTTCATGCCAATTATTAGAGATGTACAAAAATTAAATTACCTTTTCTAAGGGTTCATTAATATTAGTTATTTTTTCGATCATATTTGGCCTAATTTCTTCGTACAAAACGAGTTCTGTATCAGGAGGAAAACCAGCTCTTTCATTAAGTAAAGGTACAAGATCAGATAATCTACTAGTGACAGGTAAGTAATGATGTCCACAGTAATGTATCTTCTTTTGTTTTGGATCGTACAGCTTAAAGAATAGCAACACATCTGTGTCTTTGTCGAAACTTGGAAGTGCACACTGACCTAGATCAGGTGGTAGTAATTCCAAAAATATATTCCAAGGATTCTGATTTTCAGATGCGTCTATGACATTTTTATGTAAGTCAGACTCCAAATCGAGCAAGCTAGGACGGAGCGTTTGATTTGATCGATGACTGAAGGGCCATGGCCTTATTTGTTCTGGAGGATATTTGAAACTATCCGCTAACATCTCCAACATTTCTCCCACTGTAGCAGTTTTTTTAATCCTAAACACCCTGTACAATGCCCTTTCTGGATCATATAAGTCATTTCCTTGATGACCATCAAATGAATCTTCTAATAGAACATTAATAGTCATGTATAAGTGAGCTTCGTTACGTTCTTTACGTCTAACTTGTTCCATTCGTTTTTCTTCTGCTAATCTGTCAGCCAGTTCACTTGGTATATCTGCATCGGTTACCTGATAAAACAAATATACACTTTAAATTCAAAACAAAAGTTAACAAAACATTTTATTAACACTGAATGTACATCTCAGGGTTACATTTTAATTAAAATTACAAATTTTACTAATGTACAGGACTAACAATTTGTAATAAAAACAATGGGAAATTTCAAACAGGAATATTTTCATTTTAAATCCGTTAAGTGCTTGCTTGTTCTATATTAACAATTTTGGTGTTGTAAAGGGGCAGGGGGGCACTCTTCTTGTTTAAAATTGTAATTTATAAGAAAAACTCTTCCTTTGAAGAATGTAAACTCAGTGTTAATAAAAGGTATTGCATCTGATTTGCTTGTTATGTAAAAAGTAAGCAAAGTATTAAATATTGACCTCTTGCAAAACATTATGAAGTTCAGAGTCTCGTATGTAGACCAACATGTACGCATTTGTGCAATGTTTAACAGTCATGTTCATATCGTCATCGTGACCCCCATAATTATGTTCGATTGCTTCCTGTTTAGTACATCTTGATACAACATCATCATCAAATTTACACCATTTACCATCACCTGAAACATAAAAGCAGATTGTAAAATAAAAACATAAAAGAGCTAAACCCTAGATTTGGCAAGTCCTTTTGTTTTATTCTTTATTTACATGACAAGATTAAATAAAAGATTTACTTTATGCTTGCATCATAATTTAAAATGAATTCTAGTAAGCTTTATAAAAAAAATAAACACTTAATACAGGTTATAAATTTCAAAGCAGCAGGAAAGAGAAAAATTAATACACATGTAGGTTTACTTTATAAAACTATCCTCAAACAGCATTCATCGAAATTTTATTTTCATAAAAGTCACTAATGCCCGCCCAGTTTCAGGGCTCTACTAAATAGAAAAGGTTTCTGTTACACCACAAAATTTAAGGTATGTCTTAGCTAAGCTGAGAATTTGAGAATTTATTTTGCAATGCTGTTTTGAAATACTCCCACTTTTCAAATATCAGTCAGCAAGAGCATTCATATTTGCCAAAACTGAAATTATATTGACATGTTTGGTTAGGTTTTGCATCTTAAGTTGAGATTAAGATTTGTCGGAAAAATCAGGCATAAGTTTTATAGTCTGATTCTACCATTTTAACAGAATGATTGTGAATATGACCTCTAGGTAATGATGTAAAGAATTCTTTGTGTTAACAGTTTTATACGTATTGTATAAAAGTCAGAAGTGTACACATTACATCGTATAATATTGCTTTATCCAAAAACATGTATACAGTTTGCACTGTATTATTCAATTGTCAGGTTTTTATATGTTTCAATACATTTGGTGTCATTTTAGGCTTAAAAATATATTAATATTCTTCTTGGGGGATTTCCCTTCACATCAGTAGAGTGTCAAACATATTTTACGCTGCTTTGCGTTCTCTTAGCTCCTAATGTGATTTACTATGACTGAGTTTTAGTTTTAATATTATTTTCTTGATTAATGGTTTGGTTGAAATAAAGTGTTTAGACTATTTTTTGCAGTTTTTTCAAGGAAAAAAATGAAATTTATATTTTATATTGTACAATACCATTTATACCGTATTAAACTGTATAATACAAAAAGTATAAAATACAGTATTTTTACATCACTACCGCTAGGCTTTTAACAAGTTCCAAGTTCAATTGATTCTTGTTTCTTGCTTTTACAAAAAATGAATGATCCATTCAAATGCTAATTAAATATTTTACTTACCTCTAGGATTGATAAAGACTACATAGTGACCACCATGGTTATCTCCAGAATGAACAAGTACAGCATGTAGCGTATAATTGGCTGGATTTGATGGATCAGGTTCTTGCAGATATTCATCTAGAGAAATTTTCTCATAAAATTCAAACCTATCATTGAATTTCACAGAGCAGTCAGTAATGGGATCATATTGAAATCTCATAAGATGCAGATGTAAAACTGGTGGGAATGAAGAAAAGACAACCCCTTTTTCTGCATCTTGTAGTCCATGTTCTCCAGCATCATATTTATTATCACCATCTAAGGTTTCTTTTGCTATATAATCTTTAAACGATTCATCAACTAAAACAAAACAAAAAAAAATTAAAATTACATAGTGATTAAAATTAAATATAAACTTACTGTTTTTCTTGCCCTTTATGTTTAATTGAATATCATAAAATGTTTCTGTACGGGTACTAGTGTAATCAACATTTTTACAACGAATATAGGATATCATTTTTCCTTCAAACAATTTAGGTACAGTACCTTCTACGCATGTTCCTTTCATTTTACTTTCTAGTTTATCCAACAATACCTTTATTAAATTAAAGTTTATTTTTCAAAATGTATGTGTAATATTGATAGAACTTACTCTTAAAAACTCTTGTACATCATGTTGCATAAAAGAATCCAATGTTTCCCAACCAAAACTCTTAGTCAATTTTTTTGTTCCTACTGGTTTATCACAGAACTGCAGTTCATGGAAAACCCTTTGAAGAGCCAGGGCTACAGATTTTGTTGAATCATCTGATTCGGTTGGCATTTTATAAACAGCTTTCCGTAACTGATTCGTAAAATATAAAGTTTGAAGAAGTGAATTCATGTAACATGTTGCACCTTGATTCTTAAGCCCCACATATCCTATACAGATAAAAATTATGTATGTAAATCAATGAAATAAAATGTTAGCATGTTTATTTAATTTTGCTAGACCCTTAACTTTTCAAATTAAGCAACAGAACGTTTACGTTTTTAAATAAAAATTTTTAACAATGGTACTTTAGATATTACTTATTCATCAACAAAGAGTGAATGATGCAGATAAAAAAATATAATCATTGATTTACAAGCAAATAGTTAGTTAATACAGAGTGATCGAAAGAAAACTCATCGCGGTTGGCTTTAAAATTAAAACGGTGTATCAGTATTTTGGCATACTATAGCTACAAACCTAGTTTGTTTGGCAATATTAGCTGCCAGGTTTTGCTTCAAATTCACCAGCATGAAATATGCTTCTAATAAATAAATTTGTTTTTAACTCCATTTTTGTTAAATTACAAAAAACTTCAAACCAAAAAGGCAATTTTCAACACACTTAATATTTGACAATTAAAAAGTACACATCAATTTTAATTTACATCCTACGTTTTTTTATTCTGAAGGTAACCATGATAAAAGTTTCTTTTTGATCGCTCTGTATATTACAATTTCTTTCTTTGATGTTGTAAAATATACTATAGGCATAATTAAATTCAAGGAATTTAATGTAATTGTTCATTATCAGAATTAATTGGTAAAATGATGTGTTAAATTTATTTAAAGTTGCTTATTTTGAAAACAAACTGCAGAATAAAATAAACATACTCTTTTTATTAAGAATTTGTCAATTGATTGAATTTTATGATAACCTACTACATCTTTTTGATGAAGAACCAGCAGAATCTAACAAAATGAGTTTAAGCCAAAAGCTTTCTACATTTCCAATTCTACTCTTATTATTAGGACGCTTGTACTACAATATAATCATATAGAAGGAAAAAGCAAGCATTATCTAGGAAAAGTAGGTATAAATGACCTGTAAAAAGAATAAAGTCAAGATAGGATAATATGGAATACATTCATAAAGGATAAAAAAAGATACAAAGCAACTTTATGGTAAGCATAGTTAAGTAAACAAAGTCAGCAAAAATTTAGAATGTATGTAATGTAATGAACCTACATCTAAGTTGTATCATTATAATAACAATACCTGTGTGTTTTTTGCTATCCCATGATACACCATGAGGTGCATCAGCAACAACATGAACTTCCAATGTAATTGTATCATCTTTGATATAGCCTTTCTCTACATCCAACACATCATTCCAAGCCATAAAATGAGAAAAACCCCAATCATTTTCCTAAAACATATTTCACATTTTTATATACAATAAAAAATTAGTACAAGCCACTCATACTCTAGAACATGTTATTGAAAACAATTACCTTTGAATAAAACAAATGTTGTATTTTCCTCGTAAATGGTTCTACATCAGGTCTAACAGATAATAATCGAAGTTCTGCAACAGCATAACAAGACCATGAACTTGATTCACTTTCGCCATTGCACTGCAGGAAAAAGCCAAGAGAACGCTGAGTTGTTCTTTCTTGTGTATGACTCGTGCGTGGCATTACCATAATCTTCCATGGTAAATTTCGTACGTAACATGGAGGTGAAAGTACAGAATCCTAATTAAAAAGCAAAATTATTAATGAAACAAGTTATATATTAAATAAATAATCTGTATTTTATAAATATCTCAATCAAGATGAATTTTATTAATGACTTATTTAAAATTGACAAGAAAAGCTCATAACATCAGAAACATTGGTAGATACCTAATTATAAAATTGATTACATGATGAATAATATTTTTTTGCAAATTCTTTAAATAAGTGATAAATTTTAGATACTATGTACTAATTACAATGTAGTAAACAAATGTAAGAAAAAGTTATTTATAGTAATAGTTATCATTGTATATTATACAATTATCATCTGAATTAAAATTCCTTCTAGAAATACTTGCATAGATTATAAAATTTTATGCAACCTGTACATGTGACTGTAAGTGCATAATTTGTACTGTTTTGGAAAAACATAAAAGAATACAATAAACATACTTTTGCTATGTATCAGTTATCTTTTTTTTATAATTAACACTTCTGTAATTTTAATCCATCAGTTATCTAAACAGTATGAAAATTTATTGGAGCAAAAATTTCCTGATGAAATATACCAATAGCCAAGGTTTAAGCAACCTGCAGATCATAAAGACTGTAGTCTACACCTGTTGGAGTTACCAGAATGAGTTCATACTTGGTCCATTGTTGTTTACCCTTTACACCAGTGGATTGTGTACTTGTGTCACTGCCTCTAATATTCAAATGTACACAGATGACATACAGATTTACTATCCTTTTAAACCAGCCAATATCGATCATACAATTCATGTTTCGATAAATGACCCTAAAATGTATCCCAGAATTTTTTCAAGAACATACTACCTCTAAATTTTGCATTTTATTGTTAGATAAATCAGTAGATGATATTGTTTTACCTACCACAACAATAAATGAATCTGAAATACCAATAGTTAATAGTGTCAAACATTTAGGTTGGCAAATTTAGAACTGTTGTGTCCGGTTTTACAAATAAATTATGGCAGCTGAAATAAGCGTCAATACGATTTTACAAGCCGAGTTAATAGATAAACAGCCCGGTTTACAATACTCAAACTGTCTTTCTTCCATAGCCATATACAACCCAGAAACATCGTGGACGTTGTATATACAACATGATAAGGTTCAGGACGGATGTGCACAATGTCAGCTTACGTCATAAAGGTCTGTTGCCTATACCCAAACACAATACTACATTCAATAAGAGGTCATTTTCGTACAATATTGCAAAAGTTTATAACACTATTCCTGAATCAATGAAAACACTACCAGTTAACATATCTAACTAACAACTGCAATGTTACTGCAAGAGCAAGATAATGTATGTACCCACTATTTGATGGTCCTTTGGTCAATATTACCAATACAGGGTCTGGAAAAAGTCCCGGCATGCCCTTGTAATTTCTAAGTAGAGAGACATATATTTCTAAAAGTTTCAGGGACCTTTTAGGACTAAAAATTCTACATTTTGAAAGTAACAGGATTTTCATTATGTAAAAGAGTGAGGGAAAGGGGGATTACACCAAAATCTTCAAATAGCAACTCTACTTAAATTTACTCTTGTTCGAAAGACATAAAAAGAAATGTGAAAACCGGAAGTCGCTATGACAATTTGTTCAAAAGTTATATCCAATTAATTATCCCAAAATTAAAAAAAAATACAAATTTGAAATAATAATAAAGCATTGTGAGATTTGAACATTATTGTGATACCATAGCTAATAAAATCAATTAATTCTGAATATTCTGATAATATTAATAAGAGGAACTTGGAAACTTTTTTATGGGATATTTACTTGACTTTCACATTATTGAACAGCATGTTTTTCATAATTTTCAAGGACATAGAGTTTGACATAATTATTCTTTTGTTTTCCAAAGTTATAAATTGACAACCATTTTTTATGTAAACTTCATGATGTACTATAAGTAAAATGACATTAAATATACTGTACAGATCAAATCGTGTGAATTATTCCAATTGCATAAATAACTGGGCAACTGCAGTAGTAAGTAGTAATACCTAAGAATTCTAGGAAATAAAGGATACCTAACTCACTTCGACTGCTCAAAGTGCAACAAATCTTTTACCGAAGTACAATACAAGGGTCTTGCACATGTGATAGCAATAATCTTATTTACTAGTAAAAATAAGGATCTAATCAGAAGGTTAATATATACTATTTTGTAACATAATCTAATTATAACCTGTTACATGACAATGACCGAAACAAAAGTAAAATTTCAAAGAAGAAAACTATGCATACAAATATATGACTGACCAAATTGCAAATATTAATAATGTTTTAGTCGAGGAATCCTTTCATGTTTGTATTTATCAATAGACAACATGCAGCTTCTTTAGAGGTAATTTTCATAAAGAGAAGAAAATGAATAATTTAGGTATCAATTCGGACAATTTTGAATTATACAGAAATTTATTATTACAAGAAATATTATTACACACATTGCATATTAATTTCTAAGTAAACCACGTGTTGTATATTTTCTTCTTATTTTCTAGAAAGGCATTTTGTAACTAAAGCACAGATGTTTAACAAATAATAAAAATGTTTACCACAATTGAGCCAACTTTAAAAGTAAAAACTAAATGTCTTTGTTATCGCAATTTTCCAAACAAGTACTGCAGGTATGATTTATCCTTTGTCTACTCAAGTAAAATCTTATTTCCTTTGTTAGCTCTTATTACCTGTCCTATAATTTCAACGAACTGTTCCATCCTGTATGAAAATCATGGATTGTTGTAAGATAAACTGTATTCACTATGGAACAATTGACAAACAAAACAATGGTGCTTTTAAGGCATTTTACTGAATAATAATAATTACCTAGCAACTAACTAACTAATTAACATATTTTTAGTTAGGCAGTCATTACTTGCAAGATGCAACAAAAAACAAGAATAAAATAAAATTTAGTCTGGTGCTGATTAAAGCAAAAACGCGATAAAACTTTTTTATTAAAAATACAATTTACACAAGTGAAACAAAATAAACTGAACTTAATTAGGTCCTTTTCTGCTGTCAAGGGCAGTCTAGAATTAATTCTCTATACAGGATGTTTCAGATTATACTAAGAACAGGAATTTTAACATGGGAAAAATTATCAAGATCAAACTTTGTTTATGTTTATTATAGACATTAGAAATAATGTAAAACGGCATTTCAGAAAATAAAACAATAATTCTTCAATAATGTTGTCTTGTAGTTGTAGACATAAGCAAATTCTAGTCCTAATAAATCTTTCCCACTAAAATCTTTGTGTTCTTACAAGGAAAGCGCATTGGGTTTTACACTTAATTTTTTGCAAAACCTATTGTATTGTGGCTTTTAATATAATGACCCCACATAATAGAATGAATAGTCATTTGGATCGATATTTCAAATTAAGAAAGAAAGGTTAAAAAGAATATGGCAGATGTTGATCACCCAAGATGATGTTAAATGATGAATCAGAGATTAGGTAAAGTTGGTCTGGCAGATCTTTTTGTTTACTTCATGAGTTGTTGGTATAATTAAATACATACATAATGTATTTTTGGCTATTCATTTATATTGTAGAATAAGGACAGAAAATTCTTAGCATTTGTTACAATGATTTATGAACATAGGCTTGCACCGACTCGTATTTTTCCGATTACTTCGTACAAATATGAATGGTGACATGAATGAAAAGATTCGCTGAACCAACTTGAGTTATTCTATAAATCAAAATGGTAAAGCCTCTTTGTATTTCAGTGACAATTTTCTTAAAACCTTTGTTTATCATTCTTTTCTATTTCTTACTGAGGTATGCAACAGCGTATAGTGATTAATGATTATACAAGTAAAACGACTCTTAAAAAAGCGGGAAACTAGCTCGTAAACAAACCAGCAGGGTTGGAGGTTGGTTCACGTTTCTATAATAGATGTCACGACGGTCCAACGCCGAGCCAGCGGCCGAGCGAGATTAGATCAGTGTCGTACACGTGGAAGTACACTATACATGCAGCGTATTGATACCTGAGTTACTTTTATAAATAACTCAATCAAAAGGGAGATTCAAAAAATTGTGTAATTGAGTAATGATTCAAATAAAGCATAGTACACTTGTCGGCATATTGTATAACAAATTGATAACACCATTTTAAATCACAGGTTGATTATGTCAACGGATATAAAAACTACAAATTAAAATTCAGCATAAGTCAGTCATTCCTTGATTATTTAGTAATTAGTTTAGAAACAAAATATTTTCAACCTGTACAATGTAAATTAGTCAGTAAGTTTGTATCAAATGTAATATAGCATGTAATTTTGTCTTTGAAAAACAAGATAAATAATATTAATGTAATTGTTGATAAAAAACAATAATTGTACATAATACATGTTAGTCGTTACTTTATACATTCACCTCTAAAAAAATCCGACTGAAGATTTTCCTTCGAGATTCTCTTTATCTCGGCGTCAGAAACAATCCCTCAAAAGTCCATAAAGCCAACTGGACGGCTACCGAAGTTACAGAAGGTCAAAGGTCACGAAAATCAGTTTTTCTTAAATATCTCGTAAACTATTGGTTTTACGTTAATTTTGGTCAGTATCAAATATGTTCATAAGCTAAATCTACACAAAAAAGGTCCTATACGAAATTACGTAGAACCAATAGTTTTTGAGATATAGGACTGAGAAAGTTCGGAGCAAAGCGCATACTTCACTATACTATACGTATAGTGGTGTATACAGATAATAAGACCTATTTATCCATAGAAACATTGTTCATGCATATATACCTGCATAATTTCTGTCTAAATTGTCTTTGGAAAAGACCCTTCTTCATAATAATAATGGTAAGGGCCTTGAGTAGCAAATAGTCTATATGATCGTCACCTTTTTCAATACTCACATTTCTGGGAGTTTCTAAACCGCGAACAACAGTCGCAGTCGTGCCATTTGACAAAGTTTTATTACAGATAAAACAAGTGTTGTCTGCCTTTATAATGAATTACAAAATATTTCGAGATGAAAACGTCCAAACTCTACAAAATAAAGCGTTAAACTGAATTTAAAACGTACAAGATGTGTTATCCAATATTTTCTGTTATACAGTGACCCATAAGCCTACATTGAAATGTTAATCAGCTGCTACTCAAGGCCCTTACCATTATTATTTTGAAGAAGGGTCGTTTCCAAGGACAATTCAAACAGAAAGCATGAATGATGTTGTATGGATAAATAGGTCTTATTATCTGTATACTCCACTATACTATACGTATGCACTTTGCTCCGAACCTTCTCAGCCCTATATCTCAAAAACTATTGGTTCTACGTAAATTTTGTATAGAACCTTTTTTGTGTAGATTTAGCTCATGAACAAATTTTATGATGACCAAAATTAACGTAAAACCAATAGTTTACGAAATATTTAAGAAAAACTGATTTTCGTGACTTTTGACCTTCTATAACTTCTGCAGCTGTTCAGTTGGCTTTATGGACTTTTGAGGGATTTTTTTTTGACGCCGAAATAAAGAAAAGTCCGAAGAAAAATCTTCAGTCGGATTTTTTTCGCGGTTTGGGTCTTTTTTTTATATAAAGTAACTGGGCTAATGTAGGTATAAATAAGAAACATTTGTAACAAAATAAATTCTTTTATAAATTACTAAGTAATAAATATGAAAACACAACCAATTTATTTATTGATTTATTTAAATGTAACCATTAAAGATAGATATTTGAGTACAAGAACAATAATGTATCTAAAAATTTCTTTGGATATTTGTGCATGATTTACATCCTCTTCTTTAATTTAATACAATGCCATTATAAATTTGGTAAATTGAGATTTAATAACAGAAAATGCAATGGTAGCCTTTCTAGTAATTTATAATGTCCATAAATAAATCTGCACACGCTACTCAAAATAGCGTAGGGACATCTGTTCGAAATATCGGTATTAGCCACCAACTCCTACTTCAAGGTCATCAGTCGGCGTTTGAAAAGAACCAAGGATTTTTAAAAAGTTGGTTTACTTTATAATTCCTATATGCTGTATGCAACTTTAAAGAAAATCACCTTCATATATACAGGGTCTGTCCAAAAAGTGTCGGGACCTTCTAGCCCTCCCTGGGCAGGGACGTTGGTGAGGGATTCCAGGTATACAACGCGGCCCGGCTCAATCGTCTTCAAGTCTTTGCAAAGTATGGATCATGCTCGGAGTGAGCAGTTGTTTTGTTGTGTCGTCAGGAATCACGATGCAGCGCAAGATTGAACTGCGGTATGCGATCAAGTTTTGCGTGAAACTGAACAAATCCAGTGCTGAGACTCTTGCCATGATCGCCAATACCTGGATCCTTCATCACGACAATGCACCGGGTCACACGTCGCTACGCGTAAGGAAGTTTCTAAAGAAGCACAACGTGGCAACGTTGCCTCAGCTTCCCTACAGTCCAAACCTGCCCCGCCGACTTTTTTTTGTTCCCTTGGATGAAACAACGCCTGAAACGACAATGAGAAAAGTGCAAGTGGCTTCGACATAGTGCCTGAAGGAGATTTCAGTTACAACTTGCATGGCAGAAGCGCTGGCAATGGTGTATTGACGCAGAAGGATGTTACTTTGAGGAATTTTAACCCACTGGTATATCTGTAATAATTTTTTTTTCATGAATGTAGACCCGATATTTTTTGGACAGACCCCTGTATGTCTTTTGGTTTCCAAGATCTCAATGATGAACCTCAAATTTGGGACACATGTGGAAGCAGTAACGATACTATGAAACAAATATGAAAACAAATACATTTAATTAAAATTCTATCAAATAGCGTTAAAAAAAGAAAAAACAATTAAATGCATGTATAAGCAATGATGATTATG
Organism: Ignelater luminosus; assembly: GCA_011009095.1. NCBI lineage: Eukaryota > Metazoa > Arthropoda > Insecta > Coleoptera > Elateridae > Ignelater > Ignelater luminosus. Next base: position 94,368 of record VTPC01000725.1, on the reverse strand, counting down.
TCCTAATTTATTATGTTAATCCTTTCAAATTTTATTTTATACCATTAGAACCAGTTTTATTTCCTCAGTTCCTTTCACTTTCATTAATAAAAATGTCACAATAAAAATATATGATAAATCTTAGTACAAAAACACTTAAATTGCTGATCTCATTTGCACATAAATGACATCAAATATTATATGTGGTATATAGTTTATTATTCATACATTAGTTCTGCTTGTTTTGAATCATTAGCTTGATGTTGGTAGCAAAATAAATAAAAATTCGTATTCTGTTCAGTTTTAAAAAGAAAAAAATGAATTTTTAAGTAAACCACTTGATGTTATCACTTTGGAATATATTATAACAGTAACAGCATTTTTTACATTAAAAAGAGAAGAACATACATTTGTCAGTATTTTTAAGATATTGAAAACTATTTTACTGTTTTAAGCCTGATTATTTGCAAATTTATATACATATCTACAGGTTCATAACTAGTATTTGGAGACGAATTAACAGCAGTACTTATTAAAGCTAGTATTATTGTTATAATTACATTACATACTTAAAATTTGTTTTTCAATCAATTGTACTAATCATAAATAGAGTTTTTAATAAGCACATTAATAATTTGGGCAAACTATAGTTCATTCTAAATCTATCTGGACAGTAGCCGTAAAAATCGGTAAAAAATCAACCCTTATATGGTCACTATTATTCTATGAACTCTATTTCTAGTATCTAGTAGAAGTTGTTAGTGTCACCGTATACCAAGTTACCAAGAATATGTCAAAGTTATGTACTTCATTAATGAAGGAACTTAGAACTCTTCGACTGTTCAAACAGATTTTGCAATCGTATACATTGGTTGACATAAGGAACATGTAACAGCTTGCCATTTATTTGCTGGAGCTGTTTGACACTATGCTAAATTTTCTAAAAATTTTCGTACAAATTAACTTTTTAAAAATTTTCTGTAGTTGCAAACGGCGTTCACTTAGAAATTTTTGTACAGATTTTTGGCAACAAAATTTTTGTAGGACAGGTTCTAAAAATTGCAGAAAACGTGAGGGCATCCATGAGCAAACCGACGTCAACTGTTCGTCTGCACGTGCTTGCTTCCCTATTTTTTGAGGTTAAGTTTACAAGTTTCATTAAAGGTCACTGCAAACAGCTGTAAATAGATTGATACTGTGCACGCCTATATCAAAAGTTATGTAAAAGATTTCAAAAAAAAATTTTGTAAAAATTCTCTTACATAATTTCTCCAAAATTTAGCAGTGTCAAACAGCTCTTAGGTTAAATATACTTTTGACAATGAAATATATGTGGGAGGTGGTCTGGTAGAACTAATCTTAATAACAGATGGCATTGCCCCTAGCAAAATACTATTTAATATATTCCTTTTTATTTCTTCAGATTTCTGTCAAAATTTCCCCCATATCTCAATTTTAAATGGCAATCTTATGATCAAAATTTAAGAAAGTTTGGTGTCTTCAATTTCATGTCAGTTTGTTTCTCTCAATTTAAATTTCCAAAGATTACTACTCCCTTTTGTCATGTTCTCTCGACTGCATTTTCAATTATCTTTATTTAGGAAATAGGTAATTATAAATGTTAAAAAGTTTATGTCAAGCTAAGTAAATAAAATTCTCTATTAAAAATATAAAGATGCATTGCCATTTATTTCTTATTCTAAGAAGAAAGAAGAATGTCAAGTCACATTCAATAATAATTGAACTTTGCTATTATTGAGAATTGCCCAAGTCTCTCTCCACTGTTATGGTTTACTTACTAGAAGCGAACTTAAAAACGAAGTTTCAAATTTGATTTTGTAATGGTGAAAGTTCTTTTCCTTTTTAACTCCATATAACGAAAACATTTTGCTTTTAAATTTCAAATGAGGTGCCGCAAAGCCTCTGAATTTCTAAAAAAAAACCGTAAAAAAACAATAATTGCATTAAAGCTATTTTAAGGTTATCAATAAGTTTATATCATGGAAAACATAAAATAAAGAAGTGTTAGAGTCCTGTAATAAAGAGAATAGTTTAGTTTGGATTATATGCAAAAGATGGTAGCACTTCCTTGTAGCGATATTTATTCTTACTAAACGATCAGTGACAAATGTGAAAATGTCTGCTAACATACCTAAAACTAGAAATTTGTTAAAGTGTCCTGTGTTTGGTGAACCAAAACAATTAACTCTAGACAATCGTGTATTGTTAACATACGAAAATGTTATGAAACATTATTTATGGGTTAAGTTCAACTTAAAATTTGACAACTGGAATCGGGAATCTACTGTTTCTGAAATATCTCAGGTTGTTGTTGATGCAATTAAAAATATATGGCTCAGAGCTTCAATTCCAATTGTTTCTAATACACGACTCGTAAAAATGATCAGAGACTATCATGACAAATGTCAAAATTTAAAGAAAGGTATTGAGAGTAGAAAGAATAATACTACATTCAATATAAAATTGCAAAATTTTAGACAATCGGCAAAGAAACTTTGTGATGTAAGTTCTTGTAAGTGCAAAAACTTTTCTTGGTGTTTATGCACCAGTTTTTTGTGTACCAAAAGAAGAACCCAACTTTCTCAAAGACCAAAGGAATAAAATGATGATGGCAATAGAATCAATAGATATAAAAACTTCAAAGAAAATGATGCGCAGCGTCGAAAAACGGGAAAAAATTATCAAGGAAGGAACAAACAGGAATATCAGACAGAGCAGCAATTATTATTGCAAATACCACCTTAGAAGACATGGTTCTTATTTCTGATGATAATAAAGAAAAGGTAATTGACAGAATTGCTTTAAGAAGACAAAGAGAAAAGCAAAGAAAGAATTTGAAGCAGCACAAAAGACGACATAACATAATTTTAGAAAGTCTCTATTTCGACGGCAGAAAAGATAACACCATTAACACTGAAGCAAAAGGAAAAAACGTATATCGGAAAACCATTAAGGAAGAACGTGTGGTCTTAATGCAAGAGCCAGGATCAAAATATATTGGTCATATTTCACTAACATCTTCCTCTGCCAGTGAAATTTTGGCGTATTTTCAAAATAATTTAAAATTTGAAGTTGATTGGATGCGATAAAACCACCGTAAACGCGGGACGTAAATCTGGAGTTATCAAAATATTGTAAAAAAGATTAAAAAGGCTCTTACAATGGATAATTTGCTTACTACATGCAAATGAGCATCCCTTCAGCCACTTACTTCGACAACTCGATGGACACACTACGGGTCCTAAAGGATTCTCTGGGCCAATAAACAAAAAACAACTTGAAAAATGCGAAGATATGGAAATTAAAAGTTATAAGAAAATTAAATCGCAGCTGCCACAAGTTAATTTTGAGGGTTTAAGTACGGACCAGAAGTACTTGTTCGAAATTAGTGAAGCGGAATATTTCCCCTAGACTTAGCGAAAAGGAACTCGGGAAAAATCGCCCACTCTCGTTGGTTAACAATAGCAAACAGTATTTTGCGTTTATATGTGTCCTGTAAAGCTCCTCCTCCAAATTTACAGGTTCTTGCCAAATATGTTATTAAAATTTATAGTCATATGTGGTTCACCATTAAAGTAATACCTTCTTGCAAGGATGGATCTATTCATTTGTGAGAGATGATTAAACGTTCCAGGTACCTCAAAAAAGAGTACAAAGACATCATCAATGCAGTCATTCAAAGGAATACCTTTTTTGGTAATCATGAAAATATATTTTTGGCAAAGATAACTGATTCCCGGCGACATATTAGAGAACTTGGGCTTACTTTATATTTAAATTGTAAAACTTTGACGCCCGTGCGGCACCGGAAAACAAATTTTACTATTACAAATGAAAACAATAAAGTTTTATTTTTACCATATGGTTAAGTCTCACCCTATTACTTACCTTATTTACCTTTTATAATAAATTGTCTATAAGAGCCTACTTATAAAAAACAAATAAACATAATCATGGTCTCATTTTGAAAGCAAATATCATGTGCAATATGTGGTTGGATAGACAATTCCCAGCCTATTATAGTCCAAGTGGTGACCATAAAGTCTTGTCTGTCACCAAACACCTGGCTAATTTATGAAAAAAAATTAAAAACAGCTTGTTTATCTAAGAAAATCCTGACAAGATTGTACTAATGAGGTAATTAATCCTATTATTCATTCAGTCAATTATCAAATCTGGTTGCTAGATTTTCATGTTAACATGCATTAACTAATAATGACTTTAAAAAAATGCTTTATGCAAGCACGGGTATGACGTTAGTTTTCAGATTTCTAATGACAATGATGCTTCACCTAACCTTAAACACAGATTTGACAGATTTTGAAAAATTCAATTTTGTTCTTTGCTAAATCGATTATTAATTTCAAAAATATGAAAATTTTTTTTATTTTTTCAGATACATAACAATTTTCTTTAGGGTAATAAGCTAGCACCTTCCCATATTTTCCTACCTCTAATAAAGATCTGGTAGGGCATTTGATTTTGCAACATAAGGAAATAGCACGTGTTTTTGAATTTAATTCAAGAAAGAATTTGTTACTACATCTGTTGAGTAGGTAATAAACCCTCCTTTTAACAAGAAACAAATTGTAAATTACACAGAAATTTAAAAGAATTAATAAATTTCATTAAGATGAGTCATTAGATTTTATGCGAGTTCAAATAAGAATAACAAACATTAATCAATTTGCATATTTTAAACTTCTAATATTACACTTTTAAACACTAAGTTAAATATTTGAACAATTTCCTGTTGACAGCTGCACAATAGCCTAAGCTATCATAATATTCTCTTCACATTTAGGCCAACACTATAGGTATTATGGCATTTTATCTTATAAAATTTCTTTAAATCTTTGCATAATTTACTAATTCTTTTTTGTTAGAATGAAAGGTTATTACCTCCCCAACCAACATACTAACAAAACTTCCCTTGAAAATATTGTGGGAAACGGGAATGTAAATAAATGCACACATTATAATAAAGCTTGGCGTTGCCCTACTAGCGTGCATCCTATTAAAATTGGTAAAATGTGGAAACCTGGAAGGGAAACCAACAAACCCCTTTAATTTCAAACCGAACATACTCACAGGTAACAACAACAATAATCATGCAGGTTGCAATTGTAACAGGTGTAAAATGTGCCAAGAGCAGTTAAACGGTGAAATTGTATAAAATCGAGTTGATGTAATAGTAAAATGTATTATCTTGTCATATTTCTATTTGCTACAATTATACTTTTTTAGTTTGTAAATTAAAGAATTATTTAAGTAAATAAATGGATCGCAAAGAAATACAATAAATATAATACAAACAAAAAAAATTCACAAATACATGCTATTTTCCTATGGTGTAGAATCAAATGCATCACCCCTTTATACAGGGTGTCTCAGGTTATATGTCCAACCCTATAATAAGCCTTATTTTAAAAGACAGAGATGTGAAAGTTAGAGAATGTGTATTAACAACCAGGAGGTACAATCCTCCACGATAAAAAAAATCTTACAATTATATATGTGACGCCTGCACAAGTCACTTTCAATTTCTTCAAGCTAATAATTAAATTTAATATTAGAGCATTTTATCTCAATTATAAGCTGGGTGATTGGCAGAAGTCATCTTTTTTTGGTGGCACTTTTTTAAAATACCAGTAGTTTAACAATAGATGGATTAGCCGTACTGTGATAGGTAAAGATGAATAAGTTGCAGTTTGAGAAAAGATGTTTTTAAATTCAATTTTCTCATTTTTGTATAATTTTATGTTGAATAGATGATTTTATTGTTCAAGGTTTTATTAATTAATACTAATTACATGTTAATGATTTTTTTATTGACTTTTTAATGCCTTCACAATTTTAGTTTGATAAGTTATAGAATTAATTGAAACAATTAAATTTAATATTATGGCATACCTTCTTACTTTAATTATCTCTTTATTTTTATGTGTATTGATTATGTAGATTTTCTACATACAATACGTGAAGTTCATTTTTATTTTTGCTTTTTCTATGTATGGATGTAATCTGTCAGAAATAAATACTACTTTTACCACTACTACTACTATTATACAAATTAATTAATAAACCTTGAAAAATAAGATCATAATCTACTCATCGGGGAATTATGCAAAAAAAGAAAATTTAGAAATATCTTTTCATAGCCATTCATCTTTACCTGTCACAGTACAGATAACGTGTCTATTGTTCAACTTCTGGTATTTTAAGAAAGCACCACTACAAAAGGATAACTTCTGTCAGTCACCTTATATTATAAAGATTCTACTGAGGTAAAATGCTCTAATAGAAATTGAAAGTGATTTGTGCAGGCGTCACATATGTAACTGTAAAATTTTTGATTGCATAGGATTGTACCACCTGGTCGTTAATAGACATTCTTTAAATCTGACATCTCTATCTTGCTAAATAAGGCTTATTATAAGGTTGGGGATATAACTTGTAACACCCTGTATAAGGCATGTAGAAAATCTCATCCCGATATCTCACCTAATTCTTGAAATACTGAAAGAACAAGATGTTTTAAATTTATCTTTGACACCCTGTATCTCATAAATAGTTGACTTTAGGATGTAGATAAGCTGGGCTAAATCACTTCGATTTTATCTCAGAAATCTGCTGTCGACGTTTGTCAGTTGTTTTCATGAACACCCTGTGTATTAAACCTATCAAAAATTACCAAACATATAAACATATTGTTTTCAATTATATCAAAATTGTTATGAACAAGATAATTAACTCATAAGATACATCATTCAACAATAACAGTATGTTCAAAAAATTGTATCATCCATGTCTCTACCTTTTCAAATAAAAAAGTTATAGGAGGTGCGCTATCTAAAAGAATCACCCTGTATTAATGAAAATATTTTATGATAATATTTAAAGAGTGAAAAAAGCACAATAACAACCAGTACTTTCAGTCACACATTATTTTGTTCTGAAAACATAAACTTACACAAAAAATAACGAGCATAAGGCTAAAATGAAGAGAACATTGACTTCAATTGTTAAAGTGAGTGCTTAAGTTGTTCACTGTTCACCCATCTTTGAAGTTTCTAATACAGATTTATAAACTCAAGAAAAATGGCTTGCATTTTATTAGCAGATATAATTCTTTAGCTATATTTCTCAATGTGTCATTATATGCATGACTTTTGTGGTTTTTTTCCCTTAAAAATGAAGGATTTTGACTTTAAATTAAATTAAGGTGAAAAATTTGCTCCTCTAAATTGTAACCCACTCAGACAATACAATCTAATTTTTCGATATTTTTTTCAATCCAGAGTTACAGTTTGAACTTTCTAAAAATGCAAGACAAAGACAATCGGTTGAATGTTATGGTATATGTTAACTGATGTTAAGGAACAAAAAGTTTCAATTTGTTTTCATAGAAACTTTCATTTGTACATGTCAAAATAACATGGTGTTAAGTTACAAAATTCAACCTAATTTTGCTCTTTAATAAAACAATTCATCATTATTATAATTTGAATTTTAAAACATATCTGCAACTGTTTTACCAGAAGAGTCACATTTACCAACTTTTCTGGCTAGCTCTTATATAGTTTGTTGATTATTTTGAATTTAGTGGTTCCAAAAGTAGTATAAATATAAATATAGCAGGAGTTGTCTAAACAAATTCCACTTAATAATTACAGTAGTATTATGCTTTGTATATTTTTGCCCAAAAATATTCTTATTATTCATAAAGTTCTTAGCAGAATTATAAAATAAAGTTAAAAAGTGTTCTATATTTAGAAACGTTCTCGATTTAGAGGTTAGATACTATTTTAGCTTTGTCATTTGATAAATATACTTCAACATATTATAGACTATTCTACCTGAGACCAAGTATTACTCCTTAAAAACATTTGGAAACAGTAGAGCTATGATAAAGGTAACAGCAAACATTTAACGATCTTCAGACCATTTTAAAACATCTCTTTGTATTTCCAAGCATCTTCAAATACTTATGATATTACAAAGATTATTTTCTAAATTTGCTTAATTTAAATGTTTAAAGACCTAAATCAAAGACCATGCTTGTTCTGCAAATTCATTTTTATATGTAATATGTCAAATAATATAAAAAGATCTCTAAAAAAGGAGTATCACTATACCATTTTCTAGTTTTTGATATTTTTTTTTTCAATTAAAACCTGTAACATTTTAGAATTATCTTATTACACTTATTAAAGAATTTGCAATAAAAAAATATAATACAGCATACAAAGATCTAGTTCCAGTAGAAACACTGACCTTTAATTTACTGAATTGTGGAACCGCAAAGCGAAATGTGGCTTCAGATCGAGCTTCATCTTCTTCCATTTCAGTATCTTGAACAGTTAAACCAGGATCTGGCTGTGGCCCAAAGATGACTTCCCCGTTTTGAGATTGATCCATTTCACCCCCGCCGGTATCTGCCATGTATTCCACAGTAGTCACTACAAGTTCTCGATTGTCAGAATTTGTGGAATGGATTGTCATTCAGCATTTGACAATTTAATAAAATTAAGTAAATAAGAATGAAACAAAGTAGTTGACAGTGGTACCATGACCTCTCTGATCGAATGCAAATGACAAGACTCAAGATTTTTACCTTCTTGTGTTTCCATTTCTTCTACATCATTAATGTTTTGAGGGTTGACTTCGTTCCTACGACCCTGACCAGTCACGTGGTGCATAGTGAGGGGCGGCGTCTCCGGAGCCCCTAACTTTTCTTTCCCGCCGGTTGCAAAACCTTTACTTTTCTTAGAATTTACAGTTAAATTTTTATCTGTCGCGATGGAGTTTTGAATCGTACTATTCAAATTATGCGAATTATTTTTAGTGCCAGAGTCGGTAGTCAATTTGACAAAATGCTTACTCGCGATGCGCCCAATGTCTGCTGTTTTCTAAACCCTCTGAGCGAGGGGTATGCACAAGAAACATATATACGAATATGAAGAATAGACACTGCACTTGATACGTTTTCTAAATTTAAGAAGATAGTCGGCGATTTCGGCAGTATCTTTAATGGGGTGCCGACTTTGCACGTCAAGAAAATAAACAAAATGGAGGTACACTTACTTGCGCTCAAAATTTTTCCGACAATGACAAAAACTTCTGTCACAATAAAGCCATCTATGCTGTGGTAGGAAAAATAGAAGTTGAGTAGCAAACCCGAAGCAAACTAATTTATACAAACCACTTTTAATTTGCATGAAACAATGAATCTTGATTAATATACTTAAAAATGTAATAAATTAATAAAGCAATGCATTATTTATTTTGTATGCATTTATCAATTATACAGAGTTTAATTCTTAAAAGATTTTGTACAATCTCCTGTATATCCAAACTTTTTACTTCCTTACAAGTACTAAATAAAAATAAATAATAAATACCTACGCTCGACTGGATTTTATTTAATAACCTGTAACAACGTAACAATTTTTAGGTTATGTTGTTATTTGTTCCGATCTCTGAATTCAGACCATTCACTGAACCCAATAATTTTCTTCCCAATCGTTCTCCCAAAGCTTTTTTTTTTAGTACCAGGTATCTAGATACTAACGGTACTAACTTAGAAGTTTTGGTACGAATCAAACAATACAAAGACAAACATAACTGATGGTAGTTTCGTTTTAATATATAAGAGATTATTTTTAATTTCTTTATTTATGTTAAATAATAAAATAAATAAATTTAATGTTTTATATGTGGAATTCAATTTTTCCTTCCCTCATATATTGTGTATTTTCGAAAGCCTGTATTGAATTTCTTTAATTTGTTAAGCATTTAACTAAGAAAGAATTGTATTTGAAAAGCAATAAATTATGTAACCGTATGGGTTTACCCTGTTCTACAGCGTTCACACCCTCCAGTTACACAAAAACAAAAATACAAAATATAAACACCCAAATCTTAGGAATTTAATATGTAGCAGGGCAGTTAGTTGCGAAAAGACAGTCGTAAGTGCGGGGTCGGTGTGTGTCGAACGCAAGAGGCCTCATGCAAATTTGTAGTGTAAAAGTTGCCTTTATGTTTTTTTTTGGGGGACCATTTAATGCAAATGCATATGCTACTTTGGTTTAATCAGTATTCTGATTATTATTGTTGTTATTTATGTGGCCTTAATGTGTGTCTGCACCACTTTTTGCTTATTATTGTTATTATTGTTGATGTTGATGTTGTTGTTGATAAGGCGTTACAGTGTGTAATTGCCGCTAGTGGTACACGTGTCATTCACAGGAAGTAGTGGGCACTCGTTGTTTAAAGGGTTGTTATTAGTGTAGAAAAAGCACTAGTACAACCGCTAAAATTAACCGCATAGCTAGCTATCTGTTTGGGGATGCACGGCTGGGCGGGGCCGTGTAGTCTACCTCGACCTGGAGAACAAATGAGTCCTGCCAGTGGTCCGGGCAGCTACCACAGGGGCGCTCAAACCCATGTATGTGCCTGCACGTCTATCCTACAGGAGGAGCAGTCTCTGGGGAGTTGAGTGCTATGTCGGTGGTAACACCTTGGTCGTCCAACAAGTCCGTTGGATGACGTCACAGTGCGATAAGCACTTGTTACAGGTCACCATGATCCAGGCGGTGCACTGAAGATGACGGCCAACAACACCAGGATAAGATCTTCTAGACGCGACAAGGGACGCCGCTGGCAAATCCCTCTCGCTCCTGTACATTTTTCAGTGATGTGTTTACTTGGTAAGAAACTAATGCATGAAACCTTTTTTGTAAAGGAAAAATTTTTGTATATGGTGCTCTATCCCTACCCTTAAAGGGCAACTCAATGAGGTCGACCGACCCCAGAGCAGAGCAAACATCCACATGGCTTAAAAGGGCCCCATTAAGTATATTTGTGATTTATTGCTACGCATGTTATACTTTACCTTATTTTTGTGGAACTTCTAATAAATACAAGCGTTTAAATTTATGAAAAAAAATCTGTTCCGTTTTGTGTTCTACATAATGTTTTATATAACTTTATTATTTACATACAAATAGATTTTACTTACTTACTTATCCTACGCCTTCTACGCTACATACAAATAGAAAACATTTAAAACATCAAAAAAGTTTAGTCTTTCGAACTCTTAACTGGTTACCACATTTTTAAGATAACTATGCCAAGACCTTAATAGTAGTAACTAGAGCTTATACACCTAATATAAACCTTAATGCAAAAACAGCACAAGCAAATTTGGTACCTTTAATATGGCCGCTGTGGGAAATGCTACATACGCTCTATTTAGTTACTATTAAGATCTCGGTAGAGAAGTACCAGAGTGTACCACTATCTTTGAAAGAGTATCAAAGTATCAACTTAAACAATACTGACTGAACCAACTTTAGGGGTTTGTTTGTATTTTGTAGAAAAGGTTCAGAAATCTGCTGTCCGATGTCTGCTTTATCCATCACATAGCACACAATATAACTTCCAAAGGTTCTGCATGCTTTGGATCAAAATTGTATTATTTTTTTACTCAACATTAGAAGATTTCTGCACTAAATCAAAACTAGACTTTTTTGCAAGAGAAAATTTTTGTTACTATTTTAATTCCTAAAATTCACGTAAAACTGTACAACTTACCTGTTAATGTGTTACACACTGTACTCGATATTGTTTGTGCTTCTTATGCAAGGATTTGTGTTCTTGATTTTACAGAGTATATTTTGAGAAACGTTGCTTTGGGGATCACAGTATTGCGTAGAATATTATTATTATTATTTTGTTTACATAATAAAAGAAAAAAAGTCAATATGACCAAGTATTATGGAAATGAATTACGTGATTTCACATAATTACAGCAACACTAACTGAGGTAGAAAAGTGATGTATTATTTATATTTTATTCAAAACAGTGAGCTGCTAAAACTACAGACAAAACGCTTTATTTTCTAGTTACATGGAAATGGTTTTACATAATAGAAAATAATAAAATTTAATTTGAAATTACTTATGTATTTTTTGTTTTTATTCTTCACTTTAAATTTTTAAGTTTCTTTTAGTTTTGCTATCACTTTTGTAATTTATATAAAGAATGTGCAAGTGACATACCCTGGAGGTACAACAAGCAGTGCAGCAGCATTTACATTAGTTATAGGGGAACATCATCAACTAAGAGATGGCGCTAGATTTCATTAAAATGGTGGAAGAAAGGGATGATTATCAACTACAACCAACGTTGTCACAGCTGGTTATAAATCTCCTAATAGAGTTTTTTTTTTCCAGTTACATTGAAATTAGTACCATATTAATGTTTTTAGCCATTATTTTAATTGTATTGTAAGCAAGCAACAAATTAACAATATTGCAAAACAACCTCAACGCTTACTTATGCATGCATCGACGTCATCACCACACCAGTCCAGATTGTGGTAATTATGAACCAGTGACAGTATAATACCAGAGTTACCCTCTTGTCATTTCTGAATGCTTATTAACAATGAGTGACAGAGATTAGTTAATACGTCATGATAACGTAATTGCATTAGGGGTACGATGTTACTAAGGTACGCGTGCATGTAAGGTGTACACAGGTAAAGGACGTCTAGATCTGTTGAGCCACTGATAAACAATTTGTTTCGCATCAACGAAGTCACTATGTTACAAAAACTGCATGTGTGCAATTGTCCAGCCAAGTAGACTTCGTGTGGTCTTAGAACTACATGTACGTCATGATTGAAAAGGTGCCCAGTATGACGTCATTAAAATCGCAGTGGCGTAACATGCCAGTTCTACAAAGTTAGTTAGGTATAACTTATTAGATATCGATCATTACTCCCTTGTATAAGTGAACTTGGACTGGTCCGACCTATTTTCGTAAACTGCGTATGGTGTCACTTATGACATTCATATGTAGTTCTAAGTTGCGCAAAGTCTAGTAGTAATAAGCACAATGTGTTTATATGCACCTGTGGTCGAGTATACAGACAACTTTACTGTGCTGTCAACTATCTGATACCGCTCCTTGCTTATTATTCACCCAGTTGACACCTGGGCAATAGCGTGACTATTTCTGAACACACCCCAATAGTATAAAACTGGCTTGATCATGGCTAGTGGAACAGCAAGATAAATGTTTATTTTGAGTAGCTCATTATTTTGAATGAAGTGTGGAGTCAAAATAATTAAACTCTTTATTATTAATACACATGTATAGTACTTGAACAGATCCTGAAATTATTAATTTGGTGATTTTATATGCAATATTATAAAAATTGTTGGCAAGAAAGAGTTTGCCAACAAGGCCCCTGATGCCCAGGTCTTGGGTGCCGTGATGCCATGATACCTGAGGTGCTGCTCAGTATGCTAATGAAAAGGAAATATTATCATGGGCGTCCGTAAATTGATTTCCAGGTGGAGGGGGGGGGGGGCTAACCAGCAAATTTATAATATAAATACATGTAACACATTCAACTGTTAAAATTTCTTGATATCCAAGGGGAAGGGAAACGCCCCTCCTTGCCCATAGGAGTGGACGCCCATGAATATTATCTTTTTGAAACCCAAGGGAGACAACCCTCCTGTGAGAAGATTATACTCTGGCAAATACTTTACAACTAAGAGAGATTTTTTGTTGATGTATGAAATAAATCAATTTCTTTCTGTATGTTTACTCTTTTGATTTCGTTTTGAGACAATTGGTTGGAAAACTATCACATATGTCAAACAGATTTAAATTCTGAACACAAAGATCTTAACAGCAACTAGTAGAATGCATACATCTAATATCAACCTTGATGCAGAAATGGCACAAACAAATCTGGTACCCTCAATATGGCTGATGTGGGCGTAACTGATGAAATCAGAGGCCATATTTAAAATGTGTACAATTTACATATGTCATGGATTAAAAGCAGTGACTTTTTATTTTAAATTTAAATAGCAGTAGTAATCTTTATTTTAATTAGGCTATTCATAGTCACATGTTGCAGGAATGTAATACTAAAATTAATACTACATAATGATATAAGCATTAAAAATAGATATGGACCTGTGAAATGTTATTCCCTGTTGATTTTCTTGTTGTACGGGTACGGGTACAGTTTACGAAAGTAAAAACTAAAAGATGAGAAGTGCTGATTGCACAACTTAACATGAGTATCTAAATTTTGTATTTAGGTTTTTAAAGCATTCGAACAGAGTATAAACAGTTAAGACGATACTGTTAGCTCTACGAGCTTAATCACAATGGATATGTAAAGTAAAAGTCTAATTTCTAATTATAGAAATAAAACAGTAAAAAGCAAGCCAACATAATTTAACCAATTTATTGTATGTGTATTAAAGTATAATAATAATAATTTCCCATAACCCAATTTAGAAATGCTTAAGAACACTTATATACAAAATGCAAACTTTTTTATACAAAAATGCTCATTATCAAGAGATTCTTGACTGCAAGAAATATTAAAGACTTTTTTTACAAAATACAAATTGTATATAATATATACTACAGGTATTAAAAGTATCAAAATGTTAATTATTATTATTATCATCACTATTCTAACTGCTATTGTTGACACCAAATAGAATAGAAAATAACAATTGAATGGACTTTAAGAACACCTGACAGTACAATATTGATATTTAAGGCAATGAAGTACTAATTGATTGCAGCATCACTGTATCAAACAGTAAATACTCGTCATTTTATAAATAATTAACAGAATAATAATCAATTGAAATGCTGTAATCAATCTGGGTATAAAGAGAAAGTATTAGTTAATAATACAAAAATGCATAGTGAATTGTGTAGATATAAATAAAAATGCTGTTGATATAATTAAAATATGGTTGATATCTATAAACTATAAAAGCAATGTTAAAAGAAAAAACTTGTTTAATATTTATATCAAAAATAACAAATAAGTAGTTAATGATGAATAATTTTTAAATGCAAAATTACATTGCTACATTTTATCATTACCATTATTGTTTATTATTTTTAATTTATATTATCCTTAATATTTTATTATACCATTGATATATTTCATATTTATAATAAATTGATAATAGCAATATAAATGACTAAAAATTACAACAACATTCTAAAAATTTAATAAGAAAAAAAATGCAGCAATATAATACAATATTTTTAAAAGAGATATGGCTATGTAAGTACTAAATTTTCATATATACAAATTAACGACTGTGGTAAATTAATTTTAATTTCAAATATTTTATAACAATCTACAATTAACAAACTTAAAATGTTTTCATTTTACCTTCAAATATTACTAACATCCAGTTTGCACACAAAAAAAAACACATAAAAGCAAATTAAAAAAGAATCATAGAGGACATTATTTAGTAATACTGCTAAATCATAATTGAAACTAAAAATCAATTTACTTAGTCGGTGTATGGGCTAGAAACCAAAATGGGAAGCATTATACATATATATTTATATAGGTGTATCATCCCCATCTAGAGTTTCATCCTGGGTTGTGGAATCATCGCCAGATCCATTACCACCTGGTTGTAATGAACCACGTTTTGATGTACCTAGACGAGATGATGATAGAGCCATACTTCCAGTGTTACGCCTAAAAATTAAAATAAATAAATGAACAAATTATGAAATTATATCTTCTTTTTCAAATGTAACTTTTTTTTTCATTATTGCAAAAAGCTTATTTAATTGCCCCAGACATTTTAACTCATTTAGCTACTCATTCATTATGAATCTTTAAATGAATTAAGTAGTTAAACAATGGATAACAACTAAAATCATCCAAATAAAATCGAGCAACATGATTATAGATGTTACCACAAATTTTTAGTTAAGTAACCCAGTATTATCTCTTTGTGTAGGTGGATAATAAAGTCTTAATAATCAAATCAATTTTATTAATTTAAAAATTAGCCCACAAGTTACTCCACAGACTACAATAGATTTATGCAGTTTCAATTATTAGGGAATTATATTAAAAGCTCTAATCACAAAACCTGAAAAATGAAGTTCACAGCTTATATCTGCAGGTGTTAAAATGAGCTAGTTTAGGTTCCAGTTTTAAAATAAAAAATTAAAAATCTAATTATAACATTCATTGTTTCTAAGTTTAAGACCAGACAAGTACTACATATACAATAACTAATGTTCAGTGGTTTTAGGTTTTTGACTCTCATCAATTTCCTACTCTTGTTGTTCACACCCACAGTAGAGGTTTATTTAAACGTGTAAGAGTAAAGTGGAAGTTATTTTCAAATTTGTTCCCTACAACCGCCTAACACTGATAATAACCAATTCTACATGTACCAAGAAAACCTAAAGAAAATACCCTTTTAGAAATATACACTGTGAAAACCAACAATCTGGGAATAGGAAAAGCCTTAACAGCAAATGGAACATTGGCAGTATTCAATACAGTGGCAGCAGCAGTTTTAATAATGTAGTTCTATGTTCATCTTATTCTCTTTCTGTGCTTTTATAGCTTTTCCTGTGTATACCCAGATCATTGGTTTCCACTGTAGGCTACTGTTCATTTGAAATTGATCACCTATTAAAACAATCATATCTTGAAGGTGCTGTATTAAGTTAATTTTTAGAGTAATTGTGTAAACAAGAGTTCTTTTTTATAAAACAGCTTTATAATGAAAGCGATAGTATTTGCAGTCAAGCTGGAAATTATACCAACTTTTTCTTTCAATACACAAATCATTAATACATCAAATTTGAAGTTCAGAGATGTCTTCATCTCCACTTTGCTATATTTATCAACCCATTAGCTAAGACATGAACAAAATCATTATTTGGTTCCTCAATTTAATAAACCAAAAAATTGCCATTCAACACAGTGAAGTAATAAGCATGGATAGTAAGCTGAGGACAATAAAATAAATAAAATATTATAGGTACTTTACGATTTAACAGTTCTTCTAAGTGATCCATCTCAAACAAATGATAATGCCCTTTCCATAAACAACAACTTTGTTATCAAGGCTAGATTTGAATAGCACTAAAGTAAGAATTACAACCAACAATATACAATATAGTAATTTACAAAAAAAAATTTGAAATAACTGAGAAAATATAACCAATAAAAGTATGTGTGTGAATGAATAAGTTGCTTATTAGATGATGATGATGAAGATGACAAAATACACTACAAAAACCTTGAAAAACTGAAGCTCTCATAATATGTTTATTTAGTTGTGTGCTGATGGTAACACCGCAAATCACAATTATGATGGTGTTGAGATGAAAAATAAAGTGGTTTCTGTTTATTTGAGATTTTACGTTGATTTCTTGACATGTAAAAACAAGAAAGCAAGAACAACACAATAAAATTAGAAACATGTATGAACAACACAAAAATCAAATACTAGTCTTCCATTAAACAGAGAAAAACCTGACAGTTGTATCTTAATTTGAGTTTGCCTACTAAAAAAAAAGTTTCAGATCTGAAAAAATGTCTCAATATCTACCATCAAATATCTCGGCTGAAATATACCTAGACCAATTTATATGAGAAATGAACAGGAATTGATAACAGCATCAGATACTTGATTTTAAAATTATCAACTGATTTACCTGAGGGCATGTGAGTTGTATTTACATGCATCTGCAAGATCTAAAGCTAGAAAATCACATATGTCAGTTAAAGAACATTTGCAATTTTGGAAAATCTCAAAGGAGTGAGAATGTTTCTCTAAAAATTAGTATATAAAGCTGGACCAAGCAACCTGCCTTAATTGCTATGGCTACGCAGAAATTTTGCTACTACTCAAGGTTATTATCAAACAGTGGCAGAGATTACGTCATGGTGACGTAACTGCATCAGCAATGTACACAGGTAAAGGACATCTAGATCCGTCGAGCCACTGATAAACAAATTATTTTGCATTAATGACATCACTGTGTTACAAAAATTGCATATGTGTGATTGTCCAGCCACAAAGTATCAATAAGCACATGCTTATATGCACCTGCGGTCGAGTATACGGACAACTCTACTGTGCCATCAACTAAGTGATACCGCTTCTTGGTTATTATGAACTGTCACAACCTGGAGGTTTTCCTGTTTCCCTCTAATATCAGATCAGATTAGTTATTTTTACATCTTCTTCTTGGATAAGGAAGTGAAATCATAAGACTATGAATCCCTATTGAAGGAGAAAATTACTTTCAACTAGCCAAAACTAATCCAAGAGAATGTTTACAATCTTAAAATTTTAATCTTACCAGAGACACAGCAGCCCTAATGCAAATAACAAACTGTCTTCAAAATCTCCAAAGTTAGTTTTATTTTAATATCTTTCCAAAACATTTGCGATATTATCAAACTAATGTTGCAATATTATCATAACTAAACACAAATGTAGAATTCATTCAAATGGCATAAAATCAAATAGTTTTAACGAATATTTGAAACTTTATAGAGAATGAAATTCAATATTTTTGCTTAGCTGTATTATAAATTGTGAGAAACTTGAAATTCTAATTCAAAAACTTAAAACGTAATTTCTTACTGAAAAATAGTTAAAATATTTTAAATAAATATTAATTAAAATATTTTTTATTCTGATAAGATTTTGAATGGGTTTTTTACTTTTACACAATAACGTTCAAATTATCTTAAATGATAATGTGGCCGATGATTAAAATAATTTAAAACTCTAATAACAAAAATAAAACGTGCTAAAGAAACATAATACTACCACCCAATAAACAAAATTTATGTTAATGTATGTATGTATGAAACGATTATCTATCTTAATTTTAGAATAATATAAGCAAGAAACTAAAAAGCCAAATAAATAAACTAAAAAAAAGCAACTAAAAATGATTTAAACAAAATATTCACAAAAATAATGAAAAAGGAGAAATACCAGAGGCTAAGTGCAGCCAGCCAATTATAAACTGTACAACCATCAACCAAGACCACATACCAAATTAGAGACTAAATAAACTGCGTAGTGGAATCCCCACCATATCATGACTTATGACTATGACTGAAAATTAATAGCAAAACATTATTTTTCCCTCCACCGCAAGCAGGCTGACGGTGCTATCTTACCTAAGCTTGCTCTTCAAGTTACTAATTTCACGTGTCATGGATTCATGGGACTCGAGCATATCCTCACATTCGCGCTGTGCTTTTCGTTTTTGGGCTTTCTCCCTACTGATTTCTTCTTCAGCTTCATCTAATTGACGTTTTAATGCTTTAACACGTGCATTTACTTTTTCTACTTGCTCTTTATATTGATCAGCATGACGACGTTCATCTTCAAGTTGCATAACCAGTTCTTTCAATTTCTTGTCTAATTTGCGGTTTTGTTTTTGTTGAGCGTAACGTTCTTTTGCTTCAGCCTAAATATACATAATTATAAAGAACAAGAAAAATTAATAGACACAATTAAATAACTACAAACCTCTAATTGTTCTTCTAGATTATTAATTTTAGCTTCCAAGGAAGCAATAGTGGCTTTGGTTTTAGTTCGTTGGGCAGTTTCAAGTTCGGCAAGCTTAGCTTTAAGTTCTTTATTTTGTCGTTCAAGTAATAAACGACTAGACTCATGTTTTTGAGCAGCTGCTCGTTCGTTGGCTAAATCAGTAGTTAATTGTTCTACTGATAACTGTGCTTTGCGAGCCTTGTCTGCAAATATTTCGTTGTTGCTTTGTTCTTCTTCTAATTCCTCTTCTAATGTTGCTATTCTAGCTTCTAGGCGACGTTTCTCATCTATTAAAAGACTTCCTAAAAATAAATTACGTCTTTATGTAATGAACCAAATAAATACCATTCTAAAGCAAGTTTACCCTTATTAGTACTGTTATTAATTTCTTCTTGAAGTTCATCACGTTCTGCTTCGGCAGCACGTCTAGCACGTTCGGAACTAGATAAATCTTCTGTAACTTGTAACAGTTCTGCTTCTAAAGCTTTAACTTTTCTTTCAGCATCCTTGCTGGTAGCAGCTAACTCATCTCTTGCAGCACGAGCTTCCTCAGCATCTCTTGTTGCCTCTTTGCATTGTTGTTGCGATTTCTTCAATTGTTTCAAGGCATCTTCTTTCACCTTGCACTGCAGTTCTACTTGAGCCTCTATTTCTTTTAGATCACCTATTCACAAAAATTAGATTAATAAAATAACAAAACGCAATCACACATAATAACAGAAAGTGTAAAAGCAAGATTTTCTTATCACATGTACCTTCCAATTTTTTCCTTGCAGCAACAGCAGCAGTTCTTTGTTTTCGTTCTTCATCTAATTCAGCTTCTAAATCTCTCAGTTGTTTAACAATGCCTCTTCGTTTCTCTTCAGCTTGTTCTTCTTTAGCCTGTAGGTCACGTTCAAATTGTGTCCTCATTGCTTGCATGTTCACTTCTAACCTCAGTTTGGCATCTTCGGTAAGTTGCAATTCATCTTCTAATTCTTCATTTTGTGCTCGAAGTTCAGCCAATTGACTTTCCAAAGAACGTTTGGCTTTTTCTAATTCATGTACATTTTTATCTGCAGTGCCTTGGTTATTGACAAGTTCATCCAATTCAGCTTGTAATTGTCTGCGTACACGTTCCAATTCTTCTACTTTTTCACTAGATTCATCTAATTCTCTACTTAAAGAAAGTACTCTCGTTTCTTTTTCTCTTGCTTCCCGTTCAGCTGCATCACGCTCTGCTGCCATTTGCTCACTTACTGCTTTTTCTTCAGCTAATATCTTGAAAATTAAAATAAAAACTCAATAACATGGAACATTTATAACAATTGGCTCAAACTTACCTTATCAAAATTCTTTTGCTTCTTCTCAAGTTCAGAAACCTTTTGTCTTTGTGTTTCCAAATCAATGTTGGCATCTTCTAATTCAGCTGCTATTTTCTTTTTGCTCTTTTCAAGTTTATCATTTGCTATTGTGAGTTCTTCTACTTGCCTTTGTAAGGCTTCCACATCTTTAGCTAATTTCTTTTTGCTTTCTTCTAAGATGGCTGCTTGTTCAGCTTCATCTTCTGCTTTTTTCTTTGCTTCTGTTAGTTGCGTAGTTAGTGTTAAAACCTGCAGAAATAAAATCAATGAAAAATAATGCAAATCTTTAAATGCCTTGGAATTACTATAAAAGATTATTGAAGATATGTTGGATGTATATATAACACATTATTTAAAACAAACAGTTGTAAGTGAAATTAATAACAATATTTACCTGTTTTTCTAAATTTCTTTTGGCTTCCTCTTCTTCTTCCAACTGGTCATGCAATTGTTCCTTATCAGCTTCCAATTGTCGTAATTTGGAACTAAGAGCCAACTTCTGCCTCGTTTCTTCTTCTAATGCAGTTTGTGCTTCATTGAATTGTGATTCAATTGTTGCTTGACTTTTCAAAGCAGCTGAAGCCCTGCAAAAACAAGTACAATATAAATCAAATTCAGTTTCAGTTAACATAAACAATCATCATCATACTTTAATTCTGCTTCTTCTAATTGTTGTGCAATAGATTCTGTTTCTTGCTGTAGTTTTTGAACTTTCTCTTGTAATTCTGAACGGACTCGTTCATTTTCAGTTAATTTCGCGTGCACTTCAGCTAACTGACTTTCTGCTTGTTTGCGACGACGATCACCTGTTAACAAAGATATTTTATTATTATATGGTTACATGCCGTTATATTATGCAGATACAAAATTAAAGCAAGTCTATATGTGTGTTATACTGATATTCTCTTTACCTTCTTGTCGGCTTGCTCCAACATTTCGTAATTCAGTAGCAAGGTCTGCATTTTCAGCTTCCAGAGCCTGTTTAGCTTTTTCAAAACCAGTTTTTGCCTTTTTAATATTCTCCAATTGTTCTGTAATAGAAGCCAATTCTTGGGTGTGCTTATGTCTCATATCAGCAAGTGTAACTTCATGCAGTTGGGTATCTTCTTCCAAAGTCTTTTTCAACGTTGCTAGTTCTTGTTCACGTTTTGACCTAAGTTCCTATTTTAAAATAAAAAAATTTAAAATTGAGATTAAATTGACATACAATTTCTTTAAACTGTTATTTACCTGCTGTGCAGCAGTGGTATCCAACGAGTCAAGAAGTTCATTCTTAAGTGCTTCAAGTTCTTCATTTAGATCTCGTTTTAATTTCTCTGCTTTACTTCTAGCAGCTTTTTCTGCTTCTAAATCTTCTTGAAGTTCAGCCAGTTGACTTTCTAATTCCCTAAGTGCTTTTTGTGATTGTGCTTTCTGTGCACCTTCCTCATCAACACGAACCATCGCTTGAGCTAATTCTTCTTCCCTTTTACCTATACACAACAAAACCATAACAATGTCAATTCAATACAAAATGTAATTAAAACCCTTACCCAAATGTAATTGAAGTTCTTCAAGTTGACCACGTTTTTCAGCTAATTGCTCTTTCAAATCATTAACTTCCGATTCTATTTTTCTTTTTGATCTATCTGATTCCTGCCTTTGTTGATGATCCTTTAATAAACGTTCTTCAAGTTCAGCAATTGATGCTTCATGTTTAGTTTTTAATTTTGCTAAATGTTTAGCTTTCTCTTCTTCTTCTGCTAAAGTTTGACTTAGATCATTATTTCGTTCATCTAACAATTTCTTTTCTTTCAATAATTTCTGATTTGTATCATCACTCAATGCCAAATCTTCTTCTAGTTTCTTTAATTTTGCATCATACTGTACTTTTTCCAACTGCAATTTCTGTCGAGCAGCTTCTTCTTCCTCTAGTTGTTCTTCTAGATCTTGTATTGTTAACTGTAATTTCTTCTTATCATTATTCAGACTTGCAGCACGTTCTTCCTCTTCTTCAATACGAGCTTCCAAATCATGCAGAATTTCTTCTAGTTCTTGCTTTCGTGCAGTCAATCTCGCACGCATTTCTTCAGCTTCAGCACACAATTCTACCTCAGCTTGTAATTGTTCAGCTAACACAGTCTTTTCTTCAATAGCTTGTTGATACTTTTTCTCATATTCTTGAGCATTCTTCAGTTGAATATCGAGCTTATCTTTCACTTGTTTTAATTCGTCTTCTTTCTGCATTAACTTCTCCTCTTGCTTTGTAACTTCCAATAATGGTTTTACTTTTGTATATAACCTCCACCATTGCCAATTACGTAATTTCAAATATGCTGAGCAATTACGCTGAATGATACGAATTGCATTAAGTTGTTGGACACGTTTTTGATAATTTCTTCTAGAAAGGAAACCTCTACAGAATGCTTGGAAATTAACAATCAAATCAGTAATTTTATAATCTCGTTCCTCTTCTAGATGAGCAAGAACTCCAGCCCTGAAAATATTTTTAAATTTTATTACAAAGCTGTTTGATTTCAATAGATAAAAACGTACCTAAAGAATATTTTTGATTGACCAATACGATACAAATTCTGATCCAACTCAAGTGATCTTATCATTGTTTCACATGCTTTCTTGCCATCCATGAAACCCTTATTAATTACATTGGGTGTAAGTAGTTCATATCTTTGACGGAACTCTTGGAATGGAATACGGTTAGGGAAACCTTGGCGGCAGATACGAATACCTTCCAAAACACCATTACATCTTAATTGATCTAAGACTAATGGGGCATCTATCTTTCCAGCACGTTTTTCATGATTAGGAATTATACAACGGACAAAGTTAGGATTAGTATTTCTTAATGTGACCATTAAATTGGCAAGCTGTTCTTTATATAGATAGGATACAGTTCTAAACATGCCTTTAGCACGACCTAAGCTTTCTGCATCTTTCCAAATATGAACAATAAATGGATCTTGAGAGGCTTGAAGCAAAGAAAGAACATTTTCATTTTGAGGATCCATATTTTTCATTAACCATTGATTTGCCGAGTAATCAACTTTACCAGCATAATGAATAATAGAGAAATCGGCCACACCACGGAAATCACTCTTCTTAAACTTGGGATGAGTAGAATGAGCACTTACTAATTTTTCTACGTAAGTCTTATCTGTTGCTTTTGGGAATAAACATTCTTCATCCAAGAGAGCCATTATACCCATTGGTTTATCAATCAAATCAATTGTCGGTTGTAAATCAAGCCCAAAATCAATGAATTTCCATTCAATGCCTTCTCTCTGATATTCTTCTTGTTCAAGAATAAACATAGTATGATTAAATAACTGTTGCAATTTCTCATTAGTGTAATTAATGCATAACTGTTCGAATGAATTTAATTCGAATATTTCAAAACCAGCAATATCTAAAATTCCTATAAAACTAGCGCCTTGCCTCTTTGTCCGACCTAATGATCTGTTTATTCTAGTAACTAACCATCTGAACATTCTTTCATAACATGCTTTGGAAATTGCTTCAACAGCAAACTCAACCTGAAAAAAAGATTAAACTTAAATCTAATTCCATTGTATTTTTATAATCTCATCTTTTCTTCGACTTCAACAACATTGAGCTATTAAAAAGAGCGCATCCAGCACAGGACTGCTCAAGGTCCATAAATAATAATAGTGAACTGTGAACCTTCAAATCGATTTTCTCAAAACACGTATTCAATATTCTTCACATCATAAGCCACAAATTTGTACTAATTAAAAACACAATAATACTAACCTGTTCTTTAGTTTGTGCTTTAGTAACAAATTCCCTTCCAACTTTAATTCTTGGTTTTAGGAATGCTTTAGTCATTTCAGTTACAGAGAGGCCTAGAAGGTGAGCAATTTTCTGAGCTACCGTATTATCTGGCAAAGTAGCCTGATCGGAATTACGATCTTGTTTGAATTGCATAGTGCCAAACAACATAACAGCGGAAACTATTCGGAAAATAGCACTAAAATCTTCACCATTGAAACCCATTATATGCATAGCTTTCACAGTGCTTTCAAATTCAGCCACATCATCAACTCCAGGCACTATATGATTATCGTTGTTTAGGAATGAATAAGTTTTGGAATCTTCTAAGATATACTCCTCTGCAAAAATAAATTTAAATAGAATCATAATTTTAAAACAGAAAATTAGATTTTCTAATTTTATGTTGTTACTGTTTCTTCATATAATAACTAATCATAGCACTATATAAGTGCAAGGAGTACTAAATCTAAATATCACAGTTCTGTTAATTTCTTAGCTAGAAATTTCAATTTTGTATCAAAACAGTAATCCTCAACTGACGATGCAGTATTTTAATTTAACATAAACACCTTCAATAATATGATTGATCTTTGGCATCTTTATGTGTGCACTATCAAGTTTCTACAATATTCTTAATGGTTTCAAAATTAGGACCTGGTTGCATAAAACAGTTAATCAAATGATCAAGTTAATCATAGGATTAACTTGACTATTGGAACTTAAAAAACTGTAAACAACTGAAGGTGTTAACATTTGAGATATGCATGTTACAAAACCCAGCATATGAAGTAATCAAGTAATATGAAACTTAATTTCTTTTTAACATAATATTATAATTTACATATTATTGAATTCCAATAATATCACAAAACCTGCATGTAATTTCTTTACTTGTTATTAACTAATGATATAAATAAAAATAATTATACATGAAATAAATATTTATATCTCTTACTAATATGATTCTAATCAACACTAATAAAACATGATACATCTGCCAATTTGTATTATATTTGATAAAAAAAAAGAGGGGATCTAATGAATAAGGATTATGAATATTAATTTACACCAAACTAAACAAATTTGACAGATATTAACATTAAAGTAATATAATAAATAATACATACTCTTTTGCTCAGATGTAGAACCAGCTAATAATTGATAAAAGATGTGGAACGTCCTTTCATGTCTTGCTTGTCTTATGGCACGTGATTTTTCCAAAAGGTATGTTTCAATGTTGGCTCCTGCAATGTAACCTGATGCATCGAAATTAATTCGAATAAATTTGCCCTATAACAAAAATAGTAATGTATAAATGAACAAATATATTAGAGATGTTTACTTACAAATCTTGAGGAATTATCATTTTTAACTGTTTTGGCATTACCAAATGCTTCTAAGATTGGATTGGCTTGTAGGAGTTGTTGTTCTAGGCTACCCTGTGTACAAAAAATAAAAATACCAATAAATTGCCAATGAAGAAAAAAATCTAAAATGTTAATGACATCAATATTCATCTTTGAACCTTATTATTTTTAAAGAAAAAAATAGGAAAAGTGACAACGATAATCTATAAAGGCATCAAAGATAAATATCTTTTGAGCATGAAGAATGTAATTGTAGCTTTATATGAAATTGGTTAACATTTATTAGTGCATATTATGATGTATTCTAAGAATAGTTATTATTTTTGAATTAACAAAAAATTATATTTCAGTGATTATTTCCTACTTGCTTTCTTTTAAGTACAATTTTAAATAAATGTGTGATATAAATGTGACATAAATAAATTATTTTGTACATATAGAAATAAATAAATTTAGTGAAAATAAGTATTAAAAATAAATTGTAATAGACTTAGTTTTTAAATAGTTGATAATAAATAAATAAACGTATATATAAAAAGAACATTACAATACAGATAAATGTTTCCAGATATTAATCCTTCAGACAAATGTAGTTAATACTAAAAACACTTTTTTGATTTATATTTTTTTTAATGAATAGAAATAGGCTGTACAAAGTAAGATGCTACAATATTTCTTAAATTTAGATGTTTCTTTACACATCAGCTATAGCCATTCTTATTATTTATAATTTTGTGCATAATGTACTTTTCTATTCAAAAGTAAAGTGCACAACTACTGCAAATGATTTGGGCAATATTTCATTAATGTAAACTTGACCTTTATAGTTTGTTACCAGGTAACATCGAACTTCGAGAAATTATCATAGATATAAATGTCACAGATTGGGTTTAATTGTTGAAAAATGTTTTCTTGGGTTATTGTAGAACCATTTGAACAGAAATCTAATTTACAATATGTAAATAAAGTGTACGCTTTACTTTTGAATAGAAGGTTTGCGTGCAAAATTTATACATAATTATACATATTTAACAAATATTCCTGAGCAGTCCTTTTTTATTTTTGGATATTTTTTAATCGACTCGATGCACTTTTATAAAATCCTTCTTTTAATTATTAAAAATGAAAAACTTTGTACATGCATTTTATTGATTGATACATTTAAATGAGTGAAATAAAATTTTAGAAACTGTAATAACTAAGAGGTAGAAGTGAACTAATAGATTTTTATCATTATTTAAAAAAAAAAGTTAGCTGCAATAATGTACTGCAAATGATTATGATTTTTATGAGAATAAATGCCAATTAATGATAAAAGACTTACACAATTTTCAATCTCAATCTTCACGAGTAGCATTAGTAAAAAAATTGCACATATAAAAATCTGGATTAGTTATATGCAAAAAACAAACATTTCTAAAGTCCAATTACTATTGAAACTGCCCCAGTACCACACAGATACCAGACATAAACACGCAAAAATTACCAAAATACATACCGAGAAATCTCTCGTTGGACTCTGGTAAAGAAAGCATGTAAAAAAAATTACTAAAAAGTTCTCCCTCAATTTCTTTTTGGCTTATTGTACGAAATTAACTTTTTATTACCTGTACTCATGATTTGTTTACAAGATAGTCCATTAACAAATAAAGAATATACTTTTTTTTTCAATACAAGCAAACAACTTACTCACAAATTTATAAAACTTACTGGAACCTGAATTGTTATCTTTAAAGTAATAATCAGCAATTGTGAAAAGATTTTATTTTTTGTTGGCCCTGAGCTCTGGTTCAAATAGCTGTGATTTTATCATTAATATAGTTTAGATCAACAATAAACCAATTTTTAACAGAAAATGGTGGAGTTCAGGGTCCAAAAAATAAAACAAATCTGTATGTGTATAAAACTTACATGGCCCATAAAAACTGGCTATTATATACTAATAACAATATTTTAAAACTTTTATTAGTTACAGTTATGTTGTAAATATCAGATTCCAGTTTAGAATACGACAAAGACAACCAGTTAAACATTTCTGATGCAATCTACAAAAAGTTGCATGCAAGCAAAATTCAGATAAAACAAAAGATTTTATATTTTCATTTTTATAAATTAAAAGTTTTAATAAAACAATGCAGCTAAAAACATTTTTCTGTATCTACAGTGCAATAATTTTTTCTTTAAAATTTAAAAAAAAAGCACTAAGGGTAGAAATTATAAAGCAATCATTTGAGGAAAGTATTGCATTTACTCAATATACACGTATTTCTATAGCATGTTTTCTACTAAAACAAAGCTTAGTAGAAAAGTAACTAATATAGAAATTACAATATATTACATAAACAATAAAATAAAAACTACTTACGATAAGATCTTTCTGTAGAAGTGGAATGGCCAAAGAGATGGAACATGCAAAGAAAATAGCAATTAGAAATCTATATGTACATGCTATTTTGCACTGCAAAATATTTCCAAAGTGTATTATACATAATGATTAGGTATATTAAAACAATTTTTAAGTAATTAGAATTAGAATAAGAATTTTGCTGGTTTAATGTATTGAATTACATATTTTAAATAAAGAGTACAAAACTTAATGAAAAAAATATCAATTCAATATATCTTAAATAACAGGACAGTATGATGTATCTTAATTCAATTTTCAATTCATTAAATTAATAATTAATAATTAGATTTCAGGCATCACTTCATATTCAATAATGTTCCTGTCGACTGAAGAACAGAAATAAAACAGATTAAAATGTAGCGTATGGAAATCAAGAAGTTTATTTTATAGCTTCCAATTAAACCACAAAAAATTCTTTAAAGTCTTCTGTACACCCATTGGAAAAAATCTTGATAGAGGTTACAAAGTTTTGAGCAAACCATGTGGTGTGTAGTTGTGAGGTATAAATCCAGCATGGCAAACACCTGTACCCACCAATGAATTCTAAATACCATAGACTGTAAAGTTTGCAAGTTTGCATTGCCCTTTTTTGTAGTCCTGATTTATAAAGTTGTGAAATTTATTTCAGATTAACACACAGCATTTCTGTACTGTTAACCCCCTGCTTATTTTCTTGTTTCTATTTTACAACCTTGATAATAAAGTCAACATTACTTCAAAATATTAGTTCACAAATAAATGAAAACAAAAACTTATTTTGTTATATTATATTTTATTATTATCAGAATTGGTGACTGAAATTATAAAGGAAATATTAAAAATTCAAAATCCATCAATGTATTTTAGAATTATTTTGGATGTTTTTCTCCCGTCGTTGGTAAGTAAAGAAGGCTCTTAAAAATCCATTTTAATATACCGACACAATATAGTAATGTAATCTTAGACTTGACTACATTAGTTTTAACAGAATAATAACAATTTAAAAAATGAAAACAATAATATAAGGTAATATATATTACAAAGAATAATCCTCTTTCAATAATATCATCAAATATCACATTTTAAAATAGTCAAGATTTTGATGTAAATAAATAAAAAGTAAATAGAAGATTTATCTTACCGCTCCTGATCCTTTAGGCGATTTTGAAGCAGCAACATATGCTAAATACTGAATAACTTTTTTGGTGTTTTCTGTTTTACCAGCTCCTGATTCACCTGTACATAGAATTGACTGATCCTCTCGTTCTGAAAATAAAATTAAGATGAACTTGTATACCTTAACTTTCAATATATTTTATATAAAAATAATTTATTTAAATTCCAAAGAAACAACAGAATTCAGTGAAGAACTAATTGCATTTAATACAAAGATTATTTTTATTTTCTGAAATACAAAAACAAGGACATCTGTAACATTCTACAAGAATGTCACAACTTCTAATTATTTGTATTTTTTTTTTGGACTTTGGCCTCATTCCAACAATCTGCAGGCATTGTTTATTAGTTGTGTTTTGTGCTATTAACAAAACAGAAGAACAATGATCCTTTAATGACAACGACCTATGCGGTTTGAAAACAGGTGGATATGTACAGTACATAATAATGGCATGCTAGAGGCAATAAGACAACAATTTTAATAAAATTAAATTGTAGCAGCTTCAGTCAACAAAGCACCAAGACTTAAAATGTTGTTGACTTGAACTTGTAAAGATATGATGATATTGTCAGAAGCTATTTTTGCATTTGAACTAAAATAATAAGAAGTATAAGTGACAGGGGCGCCTGATGACCTAACTTCGGGTGGAGCACAGACCACCTGATTGGATAGTTTTTGTATAATTTGACGATTTCAACAATTTAAACTAATCAGGTGGTCTGCGCCCCACCTGAAGTTATGTCACCAGCCACCACTGAATAAGTGCAAATCTATAGGTAGGTAGTTATGGTGATTGTAACAGCCCAAAATGCCACTACATCTACTGAAGAGAGACATTTGGTATATTTCTTATATTTTCTATTTTTCCTTTCTCATGGTAAAACATATTTACTGCTTGAAAATCAAATTATTCCAATCAAAATTCAAATTCTAGTAAGACTAGAACAACTAATGTTAGAGCACATGATACAAAACAATCAAACATTGATTGAAAAATAAATTCGTATAAATGATCTGTTTGAGTTAAAATATTATACTTGGTGAGAATATGAACAACCATCCTATACATTTTTTGACAAAAAAATGAAAAACATTTGGAAAAAAAATACCATACCATAATTAGAATTTTGTATCCTTACAAAACTGAAAAAATACATCATGAGATAAATATTTGGAAACAAACATCTTTTGTCTTTTATCTTTTATACAGAAATAGTTTTTAGTCAAAAAAAAATCTTCAGTGCCAAGTAATGTTTTTGGTAAATTATGAAAAGAGATAATTCATGAGAAAATTCAAGTTCTCTTAATCATGCACCACAAATATTTAGTGTTTTGCATAAAAGGTATTGCAGTAAATATGACTTTTCTAAAACAGGTGGATACAGTTAACATTTTATGTAAAATTTAGCAAATACAATTTGTTCAGAACTTGATATAAGTGATACGAGAAGTACAATTTTTTCATTTATTATTCCATGACATCCCAAGACATCAATTAAAGCTGGATCCTAAAAGTTACTGATCACTTCACTACTTACACAATTATTCACAAAATATATGAATATATCAAAATTTAACAATGCAATATGTAAATACATTATAAAGTATGAACAACATTATAAAACAAAGATGTCAAAATAGTATATTATGTAATAAGTACAAAAAGAGCAATTTTCTTGCATGAATGCAAAAAAATCAAATGAGTACTCTTTTGGCATTTTTCTGTGCCTGTGCCCAAAAAAATTTTTTTGATACAGTTTTTGGTGTTAAAAGGGACCTTTATAAGCATTAGCCCAAAAGTAATATCTTTGAGTACTAGTGTGCAAAAAAATCAAAAATCGCTACTTTTGACACAGACATAGAAAAATTGACTTTCAATACTTAAATGATTCAACGATTAATAAAGGATAAACCAGCAAGAAATCGTAATGAACTACTGATAGTAATAACCTATATACTATCTTTTTTTGACTGCACTATGTTAAATTACTTAGAGAAACAGTGTTAATTTATATAAACACTACTTTAAAATGAGAATACTGCAATTCCAGTTTAGGTTAATCAATTATGTGCATTTTAATAAATGTCTAACACATACTTTATTGAAACTAGACTAATTTACTACTAATTCATATTCATGAGGTGCTTTCAATCAAGAAAATTATATTATAACAACATGTATTTGCACACCAACCAAGCAATAAATCTTTTTGTCAGCTAGAATTGCAAACAAAAAAATAAAAAAATAAATGCAATGCAGTTAATAGAAATTCTATTGTATTATTGCACTATCTGATTGGCTTTTTTTTATTCCTAAAATGTTTTGATGATATTTTATTAAAAAGTAATAAACCAGTACAATTTATGTAATTGATATCAAAAAATCATTTTTAAATAAACCACATTTAACATGATAATTTAATAAAAATGTTACAGTCTTTATATTTTTTATGAAACATGTTAAAATTAATATTTTCTACTAGAGAATCTAACATACCTTGTAACATTGATCTATAGGCAGTATCAGTAATGGCAAAGACGTGAGGAGGAACTTCATGTCGTTTAATGCCCTTATACCTTTCCATAATCTTCTCTGTATAAATAGGTAACTTCTTGTATGGATTAACAACTACGCAGAAAAGACCAGAGTATGTCTGTAATAAAATAAAATACTTGTAGTCACATAAAATTACAAATTCAATAGTTATTATTATTAAATAAACAGTAAAGAGAAGATTCTATCTAACAAGAATAAATATTTTAAGCAACTACAAAGTTTGGACATTTCATAATTATTGTGTTACAAATTTTAAAGTTTTTTTCATCATGATCTGTTACAGAAGATATTTTGATGTCAGCATAGTTAGACCTACGATTTGAGGTTAAACTTTAGTTTGGTAAAAAGTTATTAATAAGTGAATGCAAAGTTTTGGCGTTAATTTCAGTTAAAGGTAAAATTAGTATCTACTGAAATGAAAATCAAAATCTGTTATTACTGCTAGTTATTCTGTAGTAATGATTATGAATACTGTATTTCCCTAATCAATGTGCTAATATAGGATTAAATAGAATTGTAAATATTAATAATGGGATATACATATACAAAAAGTAGATCTCGAGTAGGATTTGAACCCGTATCATCATAATCCATATGGACGCTTTTCCAATTAAGCGAGTGAGATCTTCCTCAAGCAAAAGCTAAAGTCTCTATAGGTATTAATTCGTATGAAACAGTGTGGTGATGACAAATATGAAATGCTACCAATTTAGTTGTAAAGAGCCTGCTGCTCTGCTAGGTTTCACAATACAAAGTAGTATTTCATCTTTTACTTTCTGCAAAAATAAAATAATCCTGAATCTAATTTTTCTAATTGTATATCCTATTATTAATGTCCTGAAATTAGTTTAATATTAATTGGTGGATAGATCATAACTTCAAATTTCATTAATATTATTATCAATATTAGAATTATAAATATTTATAATTTATTACTATGAATAGTTTTGCAATTAACCAAAACAAAAATTGAAATTTAAAATTCTAGGGCAACCTAAATAGAAGTATTTCAAACAAAATTAGAGCTGAATGACTCTTTTTAAAATTAAGTGGGTAAATAATTCTATGTCAACGTTTTAACAGCATTTGCTTTATCAGCATTAACAACAAAATTAAGTAATAAGAATGATACACGAAATTCAATTTTAATTTTTAACTGCTCAAATCGTTGCGAAAATTGCAACCAATCAAATATAACCATAAATGTTTTTCATTTAATAGACAACACCTACGAAACTGCACATTAAGGTTTAAGGTATCATTGGTAATTACATTTATATAAATCTTATAATGAGACATTCCATTTTGATAAAATATAAGTACTCGCATAATTTATATAGATGTTATACAATGAGCATTTAATATTATAATGAGAAAATTTTTAAAGTTCTGCATAGATACAACATAACCTATTATTTTTATGTATGTGATATGAACCTTAGACTAAATGACACACATATGTGTTCAAGATTCTTATAAAATATTTCAAATGATTTTTCTTATATATTTTTTTGTACCCTCTTAATTAAACTTGCATGAAAGGGTATGCAGTTTTAAGGTCATGAATAACAAAAGCTGTTACACGAACTGGAAATGATTAAACAAAAACAAAATTCCACAGGCATCTTTGTATAAAATCTTTTATTAAAGGTACACACCCTGTCAACTGTTGATCATAAAAGAGTTAAATAAAAAAAGGCAGATAAAGCAAATAAAACTCCCTTAACACAGTATTTCCAATAGATTTCCAAGAATGTTTATCTAATCTTTTCCTTTTTATGTAGTTTTTGAATCGGAAAGTGCAAATATCAAACTTATCAATGATTTATTAGCAATAAAGTGTTCAGCGATACACAAATAAGTATCCAACATGTATGTTTACTTTAATAGAAATGATATGTTGAAATTTTATTATGTATATTGATTAATTGTAAGAAAAAACTACCAACTTGAAAAATTATGTATTATCAATGTTTTAACATTCTTTGAAAAAATTAAAACCATCATAAAGTCATAAAGAACAAGGTATAATTAAATTCCTATTACCAAAATGAATAATTTGTCATCCAAGCATTCTGTAGGATAAAAATGTTTCCAATTATCAAACAATATTCAACTATTTGGTTATCTTTTTAAAACTCATGAATGCTAATGGAGAAATGTCTAGAAGATTGCTGCGTTGGAATTTATCATTTAAAATAAATATGCAAGATTCTAAAATGTACATTTGCTAGAAGTTGATTGTAATATTATTTGTCGTGTTGAAAAGAAGATAGATAATTACAGGGTGTTCCAGGAATTAATGTCAATATTTGTCTAAAAAATATTTTATTACTTTTTTTCAAAAAATAAAGTTTTTTTGATATAAGGTACTATTAAAACTAATTAGAAAATCTGTGTTTTTCTAATACTTTGTAAACTATGAACAATATTGGAACAAGATTTTTTTAGTTGGTTGTTACTGTAAAACATCTACTACTGTTTCATTGTTCTACACACACAACCATACCGGGATGGAGATTTTGAGAAAAACAAACACATTTTTGCTACTTCTCTTAGTGCTCAATGTTACAATCTGTCGTGTTTTCCAATATCTCTAAAGTAACGAGCAATTTTGAGATGAAGTGCTTTGTGATTATCACTATATGAACTGTCTCTATTTCATATTTTCATGGTAGATATTTTAGCAGAGGCAGAAATTTAAAAGAGCCATTATCTCAGAAACTAGTCATTTTTAGTAGAAAGTGTATTCAGGTTATGGTACACATATTCAAGACACCCTATATGAAGTACTTATGTAGAGAAAACTAATACACTGCAGCTAATGAGATTATCAAACGTTTTTTAAATAGCTCTCCTTGATTTTTTCAGCACATTTTGCAAAGGTTTCAATGGTCTTTATGATTAATGGCATTAAATCAAATGGGATCTATGATAAGTTCCCACAGTCAGTGATTTGATCTGAACAACCCAATATGTTCTCTTTGCTTGCTTCTGCAGGATTTACTATAGATCTCATTTGATTGTATACAGGGTGATTCTGAAATAAAGGGTGTCCTTTTAATAGGTAATAAGTGAGGCTAAAAGAAGACAAAAAATGAAGAAACGAAGTGGCTCCGTGAAAGTTGAAAATTTTCACAATTTTCCGAAATATTAAATACTGAAGCCGCCTCTGGTTAGAAAAAGGAAAGTGTTCTTTGTATTCTCGCCTTCGGAGTAAAAAGTGAAAGTTAAGGAGATTTACGGTTGTTGTAAAACCATTGTAGTGCAAGAATGAAAATTTGCCAGACATGCCTATTTTCTTTGAACTAACGCAGGTGTAGTAGCGCAATGAACAGTAAATGCCATCATAAGCTACCCCCCGGACATTTTCAACTTTCCCTTCTTAAATCTGAAGTTGAGGAGATCAAAGAAATTGTGATATGTTTAACAGGCAGGGTTGTTGAAATGTATTAAGACAGTAAAAAGATAATAGCATAATTTATGTCACGAGCAATTAGACTTCAGTCTCGCAAGCAACATTTTAATCCCTTATTATTATTTAGTCATTTGAATAGAAAACATTATGGAAGATACTACTAATTATCGCTTCTGTATTTAACTCGATTCCATAAAATCAACCAATTTTTATTTATGTAGCATAATGCTTATTGAAGTTTTTGGTTCTTCGAAATTTTACAGAAAAAAGTCACTAACAGTAAAATTTTAATATTTTTCCGTTTACAGATCAAAAAGTAAATGTTATAAACGTGTCCATAGGTTATTTATGGCAATGTAGAAACCAGAAAAACTATTATAAGCGTTTAAAGTGCGAGAAAGGTTTGGTGTGTTTACCATGCTTTCGGCGAAATAGCGGTTCCTTTTAACATAAGCTATCATCTTCTTTTATCTCGAGCAAGCTGTTGCTTGGGAAACGTTCACGTCGCGTGCGATACCGCGAGTACTTATTGTAGGATCTTCATTAATCATATCTAATACATTTTCTTCCGCTTGAAGAAAGTGCGGTGCTCGTTCTTGTCCACGGCCTTCATATGTTGCGACGGTGTTACCTGTATCACGAAGTCGTTGTATCGTTTGCAGTATTGTATTCCGCGAAGGCTGCCTTCGTTGTGGAAAACGATCGGCGTACAGTCGTTTTGTCGCTTCTACATTATAATGACATTCTCCATACATTAAAGTTATGTCTGCCAACTCTTGAGTGGAAAACATCTCGCTCACTTTAAATTTTTTCACACCCTGTCACTCTCAGGAAAGTCAAAGATCGACTGATTGTGACAACATGTTCCGACCCTTACATATGTAAATAGCTACCTGCCAATGACAAGGAGGGTCAGTCAACCCCTATCGATTTTTACTTAAGTAAAAGTATGAGAGCAGGGCCGGCTTGGCTTAGCGATTAAATTTCAAAAGTCTTTTTCTCGGAAACTATGCAATTTTTACCTACCTTTTTTTATCGCAAATGTATGTACTATCACACCGCTATCCACCTTTAAGAGGATACCCTTTATTTCAGAATCACCCTGTATAGTTTTAAGCGCCTTGAAGAACCTCCAAAAAATGTGCTGTAAACTAAGAGGTGCCATTTAAAAAAAGATCAATGATGTTTAGTTTCACATTCATACATATCTTGTCTTAACCAACCTTTTTTACAAAAGATTATTCATTAGCTTACAGTGTGTATTTGGTCAATTTCTTTTCGATCTTTATTGTACAGTCTGATTAGTCATGTTTCAGTTTTTCTATACAATGTCATACTACTACAGTGAAACTTAATAATGCAGATGGTATAGTTTCACGAAATATTACTTGTTTCTACTCTTAACCTGTATTTATTATTATTTTTATTACTTGCGTTTGGTCATCTCTTTGTAAAAAATACTGAATAGATATATTTGTATATGCCATATGCATTTTCTATGATTTATTTAAATAGGAAATAGTGCAATTTCTGCATGAACTTATAAACTACATGCACATAATAAAGGATGCTTATCAAAAAACAATTTCATTTTATAAAATTTATTGGCATAAAACTAATAAATTACTTTTGCGACTTTATAATTAAACCCTTTGGAATCAAGTATGTATGTTGTTGATATTTGTAAAATAAGAACAGTCATAATAGCGGCATTTAAGATCTTTACCGACCGATATCATCGGTTTCAATTTCATCATGAATCTATCAAAATCAATTATGGGTTAATGGAATTGAACCTAATAGCCACTTGTTCATTGCAGGAAGAAAACAGTTTAATATCAGAAGTGTCATTTTTATCGCAATAATACCAATAACAGTTTCTTTTGATTACACACCTTGTTTGCAACAAATTACATAATTTAGAATTATGATTCTACTTAAATTACCAGAAGAGGAAACTTGTAAACATGTAATTACAACTTGAAATATAAACTAAATTTTATATCTTTGAACGAATCATTGTCAAATTGTAATTGTACAAATACACACATTATTACTTTGACTTATTAAAAAAAATACAATAAACTGAGAAATCGTTATCATATTCCTATCAATTTATCCAAACTGATAACTAAATCAAGTCTAGGAAATATGGAGGTATACTACTTATTGTTAGTGCAATTAATATTCGTTTAAAGATTAGCATCATTACTAAAATACAATGGCCGTCTTTCAGACTACACTACAAAACTGCCGCCTTTGTTTCTGTTTACGAGTAGACCGTTTCGACTTTTGACTTCTTAAGTTGATTTAGATGAAATCATGCGCAACTAACAACAGAAGCTTAATAAATTATCATAATATTCTATTAAAAATTAAAAGTAGCTCGAGTTTAAATAAAAACATCTACTATCTAACGGTAATGACTACCTACACGTTATTTACATTATACTACCTACTGTATTTTTTTCTTTCCCTGCTACTGTATCTGTCTACGAATGCATTTATGCTAAAACGTAATTCAATACTTACTTAAAGTGCAAGCAAGAAAATATTAATTTTCAAATCTGATGCAATATAAGAAAATTTCCAACTTAAATAAGACGTTACTAATTAATAACAATAATACTAACTATAATCACGTAGATGAAAATTAATAACAACGATGTAAAGCAAGAAATATGGTGGATGCTACAATTCAATTCAATTCAAAATTACTATAAATTTGAAATTTGCATATCAATAATTTTATCTTATTAGTTTAATATGCATGGTAGATACATAGTACTTATCTACTACATAATATAATAGGTACTGTATAAAGTATTTAAAAAAACTACCGATGATGGAGTTACTGATTAATTTTTAAGCAATCATAAAGTGAATATTAAATTTATTGCCCAACAAATATTTATTTAATTCCACGATATTAATTATGTGGAACCACTTACATGACGTTGATTAAAATTTTTGCGAGATGCCACTTAATGAATTTTTCACCATATACAGTGACACATTTAAGTTGTGTACTTCCCTCAGTTATTATGCTTAGAATTAAGCCAACATTCTATTCGTTTTATGACAACGGATTAAAATTCAAATTTGAGAAAATATTATTACCAGAAGTAAACAATATTAGACCATTATTGTAAAGAATTTGATTGATATTCTCGTTATTTGACACCAACAAGAAAATTAACTCCTTCACAAAAGGCACGATATAAAACGAGAAAAGTTGTAAATAAATCAACAGAAACATTGTACAGGGTGATGCAGCAAATAATTTTATTTAAAAATTACATAATTCAGTAAATAACTATTATTTGACATTCGGCATTATCGTTTGTTGTCTACCAAAGTCGAGGATTTCGAAAAAGGCATAATTTCTACGGAATGATCTATTCTTTAAACATTTAAACAGACCTATATTCAAATGAAATTCTCTATATGATAATTACAACGAAACCCCAATGTTTCTTATTCTGAAACTCAATGTAAGTACTCTCATCCGTGGCGGGTATTTAAGGGGGTGTCCGATTTTGACACCCTATATCTGGAAAGTTGTGCGTTTAGGACACAAGTTTATCAAGATAATTAGGCTTATTGAATTTTCTATATAAATAATCCCGTATGGATGACTATAAAAAGTAATCAATACACGTTCTGGTATTTTTGACATAAAATAATATTAATAAAATCGTTTGCTTATTTTGTCTATATTTTTTTTGTCTTGGTAACACAAGAAAAAGCGTTATCGAACATTTTAGTGAAAAAATAATATGAATAGTTGATAAATAAAAATTATTCATTGTGCCTGAATATTTTATGACAAATCATGTATACCTACACACATACACAAACCAGTAAGTCAGCTCTATTAAAATTCCTTCAACTTATTGTTACACTAGTACGTGAGAAATTTTCTATAAATAACAAACCAGAAGTTTTTGATTTGTACAATTAATATTATCGCGACTTATTATTTCTACTAAAGTTGATTACTAATAACGTAACAATAAGTGCAGATTATACTTCAATTATTCACTTCCAAGTTTTTTCAATACGTGGAAAACAATGAAAAACTTATCGGTAAAAACAACTAGCTATATCTCATTGAACTTTGTTTCTGATTATGATTACATCAGTATACAACAATCAAGCAATAATGTTAAAATTATTGGTTGTTCAGTTTCTTTGGGTTTCCCCCTTCTTTTTTAAACGCCAATCGGAAATGAAAAGAGACGGTGTAGTTAAAAAATTAAATTCCCCGACTTTCTCGAGTTTTCAGATTGCTTTCAAGAAAACTTGCCTATCGGGCAATACAACAATTCTTATATCTATAGCTTGTAAAAAATCAAAAAATAATGGCAATTCAAAAAGATTTCCATCTTATATCTTAAATGCACAAGCTACGTTCACAATCAGAAAAATCAGAATTTAAGGTTTTTCATGGTTTCCCTAAGTGTTATAGGTGAATACAAAAAACAATAATTTCCATCCATTCTAACCCTTGCATTTCCTAAAATCCCCGTTCTTGGTTGAAGAAGAAGCGTTTTGCCCATACGGCAAAATCAAATACGTTATTTTCCTTCAATTTTTAAAATAAAAAAATATTTCTGTATAGAACTTTTTGGGCGAGAAACAAATGCAGTTTTGTTATATCAACAGATACAATTGTAATTTAGAAATTGTAGAACTTGAATTTATGTTTTACTGCTAGTTCTGAACTGTTCATTCAGTGACTTTTAAAATTCAAAATTTCGTTTAATGATAACTCAAGTCTTGTCCTGATTGGTACTTCTGATAATTAGCATCGAGATTTTATGTTTTCACATAATTCTAGTGTCGAGAATTAGATACCGGTTGATATCAATGCCGACTGACATATTCAACACGGACAACTCAGAATAGATACATCTCCAAAAAAAAAACACAATCAAGAGAGGGACAAAGATATCAAAAAAATGTTAGTTTATAAATGCAAGTCGAGGTAATCGGGTATTGGATTACAAGGTAAGAAAGAAGAAAGAAAAAAAAGAGTCTGCGGCTATAAAGTGAAAGAGAACGAAGAAAAGAATTTAGAAAAAAGAACAGTAGAGAAGAAAAAAAAGTTAAAGATAAGAAAACGGAAAAAGAAGAGAAATTATTGAATTTATCATTTAATAAAAGTTTCTAGTAGGCAGTTTTTCAAATCGTTGGGCAGTCTGGTAGAAGACCGATTTGGGAAGAAAAATTTATATTCATTCGTCAAAGCAATAAGATCTTCAAAATTAAGTGAAATATGTTAAAATAAAGAAAATACAGCAGCTTTTATAAATTCTTTTAATTATAAACAACTTCAAATTGAATACAATGCACGATGTTCTTATATTTTTAAG
Source organism: Ignelater luminosus (assembly GCA_011009095.1). NCBI lineage: Eukaryota > Metazoa > Arthropoda > Insecta > Coleoptera > Elateridae > Ignelater > Ignelater luminosus. Next base: position 53,540 of record VTPC01000725.1, on the reverse strand, counting down.
AACTACAGCCATCTTTTTTAGAGAGCAAAATAGTTTCTATGCATACGCTTAAATAACAAAGTTAAACTATTTTGGCGGGTTTGTTCAAATAGTATAACATTCTAACAAAATATTAAAGAAAAATATGATAGGGACTAATATATTGGTTTTTGTCTTCAGCTAAATTTCCAGACGGGATTGTAACGTTACATATACTCAAGAAAAATGTAATTATTGTAAAAATTGTAATGAGTTGAATGAAATGTAACGCAATTATTGTTTTAGTTATCCTGTAAATTACTACTATTGATTTTCATGTCTAGTAGCAAAACACTTACGACCCGACCGCTGCATTCCAGTTTAACGGTTTGTTGGTAATTCTCATTCTATTCGTGTAACTCACAATTTTAAGCTTACATCATTTCTGCACCCGATACCGTTCACCATTAAACGACCTTTACCTTTTTTCAGCGACTATCTATCTCTTGTAGCACAAGGTGTAATATACTGACTGATTATCATTGTAACATTGTAACTTTCGTATGTACTGAAATTGAAACGTTTCAATCAATATTTCTGTTATTGTAATTTATAATATGTAATTCTCATCACGTAATACCTTCAAATTCGATTTGTGCGTCAGTGGTATATAATACAATAGATGGAGGACTTTCCATACACACACATACGCACACCAAAGGGAAGCAAAACAATGTGCGTGATTAATACAAAACGTTTAAACTAGACACTTTAATAGTGTTAACACAATATTTTATTAAAATGCCGGACACTCCTTCCTGCTATGCGTGTTAAAGACCTGTTAAAAGTGTGTGCAGAAGCGAATATTAATTTTACCAGTCTACTATTAAGTCCTAACACAACAATTACAATTACGCTCGTGTGTGTGAATGCAAGATAACATGTAACATCGCCCTTTTAGGTTTAATCGTTTTCATCTTTCATTAAAATCTCTGCGGGAACATTTTTAAAAATAAAACGTCTAGAAATAGTTTACCGTTTTACCTGATTAGTACATATACACAATTTATTTACAGGACAAATTAATCATCCAGTCTTTTATGGCAAAACAAGGTCGTTAATTTATCTGATATTACTATATAGCTAAAGTCAATAATAATAATAATAAATAATCATTGAATAGATTTAGAAAACAGCTGCAATGACGATCAATAGTAACACCCATGTGTTCTGCTTTACCTATGAAGAACATTTTGTAATTAGGTCGAGCCCTATGGGTAAATCAGAAACAATAACAAACCGCCCAATAATAACATTTTAATAAAGAGAATCGATCAAACAACAATAACAAAGTTAAATGAAATAAGCCCCCATGCACTCGCAGAACCGCAAAAATAATTAATAATGAATAGTTTAACACGACCACAGAGGAAGGTCGCCCATTACACGTTATACAGAGCGAAGCCACGAGGCAGCACAAGAAACAAAGGGTTGAGTAGGCCAAGTTGAGGCTGACTCAATGCCGATGGATTTCTATGACCTTCAGCGGACAGTGACCTTTTACGTTTTTGACTAAATCTGTGGATTTATCGAAACGTATAAAGTATGTGAATTAAATTTTCGACCAATAAATATTACAAAAAAATCTTTCAGAATGTACATTTCCTGTTTATAATTTTGTATACTAGGTTAGTGGTTAATAATAGCGATACAAATTTTGGCATGGGAAATAGGTTGAATAAATATTTCTAAAAATGCAAAATATGCAGAATAGTATTGGAGAAAAACTTGAAAAATCATTGAATACTGAATCGAATTTTCAAAAACAATTTGGTTTTGGAGTTGCCTCGTTTTGTTAAAACTATTTTATACGATTTTCATAAGAAGAGAATCTTGGATCTTCTAAACGTTATTAAAAGTTGAAAAAACATATGTATAAATAATGGCCAACAGTCCTTAAGAAATTGCTGGTATATATTTCCCCACCCACGAACTAACTTTTACTTCTTTATTCTACAGCATATCAATTTAAATTGTAAGTAAAATTATAGTATATATAATTTAAGAGTAATTTATAAAAGTCCAAACAAATAAAACTGCCGTTCCTAATATAGCTAGTAAAACTAGAGAAGAGAGCTCGTTAAGTCTTTGAAAAACCTTTAGATACCATAATCATGCTACAATGACAAACGCCCACTATTATTCAACCTAATTAGTTAAGTTATATAATTATTTTAAGAGCAGCTCCATTTAAATGATACAATCTACCCCATTGTTCTACGAGTACACATGAAAATCACTCTCGATCTTTGAAAGTACCGCCAATAGATAGGTTAGAAAACACCTATACAACCTTTGTACAGAAATATTTTATTTAACGTTTACATAAAAGAAAAGAACCTGAAAAAACTTTGGTAAATAAATTAAGAGATTCAAAGCTACCATACCACATTCGTAAGATATTTCTAGATCTTTCTACATACTTCACTTTTATTTACATAAATGTAATGATTTAGGTCAGGTGAATATAATCATAACGGAGAGAAAACACCTATCTAAATTAATGGTTGAGATGATGACGAACATTGAAAGAATGTTAAGCAAAAGTTGTGGAATCAGCACTGCCAATTAAAAATTCCATATTAGTCAGCACAGTAAAAAGGTATACAACCGGCAGAGCTTTAGATGAGCAACGCTAATAATGCAAATAAAATTAAATAACGTTAATGTACTGAAAACATGTAAATAGCAATAGCGCGATACTAATTCGACTAATAAAACCTCAAAATTTACGTTAGTGTCGGTAGTTGAATGTGTAACGAAATTTCAAGATTGCAAACATCTACAATTATTATAGTCCGTTAATAACTTGATAGACTATTCATTCAAAACTTCTTTCTTACTCAATGTAACGAGCCACAAGTATGTAGTGATGAAATTAACAATTCTTTTTTGATAATTTTAAAAATTAAGGAAAATAAGTTTATAACTTAATTTCACATGAAGCTACCTACATAAGCTAGTATTGACAGCAAAATAGTTATTTACATATAACAAGGCCTATGGCTCTCGTCCTGAAAGACTCGAAGATCTTAGTCCATAAATGATGACATAATTATTTTTTTGACTCGGCAAAATGTTGAAATTTTGGATTTCTGCCCCACTTGGCCCCCAGACTGGTTTGACCTCGGAGTCTTCCGATTCTTAGTTCCTTAGGCCACTTTAACTCTGTTAATAAGGAAGTCAACACCCTACTTTAAATAAGTCAATTCTCTAAAAGTACGGAAAAACGTTGAGCTACAAATCAAAGATGAAACGAAAATGAGACAGTAAGACTCTTCAAAACACATTAAACCGGAACATCTACATCAACCATTATAAATTTGGTCAACCCGGGTGGCTTCAAGATTACAGATTTGATCTCAAAGTAAGGTTGATAATTTAGCCGACGCGACGGGAAAAACTATGTTTAAAAAGTCCGTAATCCTGAAACCTATAAACCATAACTAGTTACCGATGCAGTAAATACATTCTGGGACGGGTATTAGGGCTGATAAGATAAGAAGGAATATGGACAGTCAAATATGTACAATCACGAATAAAGTTAGTATTTCCAAGAAAGTACTAGAGGGAAATTGGGAAGAGAAACTACTATAGAAAAACTACGCTTAAGATAGCAAAACGGTATTAGAACAAATTGCTAAATACCGATGACTACACAAAATGCTGCTACAAACAGACATTTGGAAGAAAAAGATTGAGAAGGTTAAAGCAAACAATCAATGTTAATATAACCTTCATCAGATTGAAACTTGATACTTGATAGCTTTGCTTCAGCAAGCACATTCATAAATGATGTCTTTATAGCATAACTTCAGGTGGGACACAGACTGCCTGATTGGTTAGTTTTTATATAATCTGACAATTTAAGCAATTTAAACCAATCAGGTGGTTTGTGCCCCACCTGAAGTTAGGTCACCAGCCACCACAGGTTCTTTAAGCAGTAATGAATTGAAAATCGACCATGTTGCTGATTTCAGTGTTGTCTCCGACATCTACTTCACTCAGAGTATAATTGTTTCACAGATCAAACTTTAAGGTCCAGGACCTCCACCGAAATATAAATAAACAAAGATGAGGTGCATTTGAAAAAATAGTTGAAGATGGTTGTTCTAGTATAAATTAAGATCGTTTGAAATTTGTTACTGTTTACTTATAGAGGATGCCTTTCAAACCGAACATATTAAGTTTTTTATAGTTAGCTTTGAGAATCAAAAAGATATTGGTTCGTCTCACCTATCGTGGGACACACTGTATAATATAAAATGTATTTATAATTTAAGTAATGAATAACAACCAGTGGAACAGTAAATATTGTACATGTCCCTCGTATACATATGTATCAATAGAAATCACCCAAAAATTCCAAAAATCTCTGAATACCTCTGACGTAATCTATTAGAACAAAAGACTTAAGAGTAAGCTAGGCTTTTGTTGTTTTACAAATCCGCCCACGTTCCATTATTATTTCTTCAAACAAATCCGAATACAATGAAAAACCATAAAGCATGATAATACAGGTTATTTATAGGTAGTACCACAGGCTTACTTACACTTGTTCTTTTATTATGAAAGCACATAGCCATTGAGAAGGGTGTGCAGTTGATAAAGAAACAAGAATAGTAAACTGTATTTTTGATAATGAATGGAGAACTAAACTAAAAAGTGTCTGCACCTTAAAATTGTACTTACAGTTGATCCAAAGCATAATAGAGATACGACTAGTTTAGACTCATAAACAAAACAATATCAATTTTGAGAATAATGGAAAAAATCTAACTGGTAAATTCTTCTTTTACCAAAGCAAAATGTTTAATAATTTCTCGCCCCCCTTATTCTTCAGATCTAGTTTAACTAATTGCAATAAAAGCAATTACTTTTTATAAAATTGCGAAAATTAAAATTTATAAAAAAACTAATAAAGATTTTATTGAAAATACATTACTTTTTCTACAGATAAGGTATTTTTTCCTATGTAAACGCAAAACGCATGCATTAAGCTTCTGCTTACAGCTGATACTGATCCAGCTAAAACAAAGCTGTCAAAGTTGACAGATAGGCAAGGTGACAAATTACATCTGTGCTGCTATGTGGGTTGATTGTCCATTAAAAAATATTTGGGGCACACTTGAATTAATTTCAATGACCGCTAATTGCTTTTTACAAATATTAAAGCCTACAGGGTTGTCGCCAACAAAAACCGATATCAATTTAAATCAATTGAAGTGCTCCACAACACACATAGCTCTTGATTATTTGAATTTGGAAAAACAAACAATTTATTGCGATAGCAGAACAAACACGGTGAACCTTAACCTAATAGTAATATATTGAAAAATGTTTAAAAATGCAAAGAAGAATAAATTTTAGAAAGTTTTATTCTTCATACTAAAACGTAGAAAAATTGATATTCCGTAATTTTAATGCTTTACAAAGTTACTTAGATATACAGATTGTCTTAGGCTACTAGGAACATAGCCGCTATTGTTGTATACGTATCCAAGGTTATGAAACAATCGTACAAAGCTCTTACTGTAAAAAAAACACAGAAACCAACTAAATTAAAGAAACTCGTATTAAAAGCATTTTCATAATCTGAGATCATTTAATAACTACAAAATAGAAAAAAATAAGTATTTACATGCAATAAAACAAGCCTTTGAGTAATTCTAAATTATTTAACTCTCCCAAAAATAGGAATATTTATAATTAACGTTCAAATAAGACACCTGCCTAAGGCAAAAAATAGCCCAGACAATCCTAAAATTCTTGCCTAACATTTCTTACATTTCTTAATGTGATAGGAGTGACAGAGCTTGGATAATTTTTTCTCTGAGCTTTTCCAACGCATGCATTCTCGTTTCTTCTTGGCGATAAGTGACGTTTTTAATGTCTCCATAAAAGAAGTCATTTACCAATAAATCAGGCGACCTTGGTGGCCAGCTGATCCTTCTTCTATGACTTGTTAAGCGGTTAGGAAAAGTATTATTTAAAAATTTCTGTACTTCCGCAGTTTTATGAGCGGAACCATCTCTATAACCGTTTCGCAGTAATTCATTCTTCTCATTTGATCTTCAGGAAATAATTGTTGAGTTTTCTCAATTTTGAAACATTTATAATTGTTTTCTTTCAAAATTTTGCAAACAGTGTCTTTGCTAATGTCTAAAACCTCACCAACTTGCCTAATTGCAGTACATACAGTTACCTGCTGAATTTTTTCCTGCTCCGTTTTGTTACGAACAGTTCTATTTTTATGAAAATATTTTATGAAACGCATCCAAACCTTTCAAAATTATTTTGCCAATGGTTGTAACCGACGACGGTGCAGGTCCGTTTTCAAACACATTAACGAATAAATTGGTTATGTCAGGATAAGAATTTCCCAAATAATGCTATTTTACAACTTGCAGTTTTTCTGGAATTCAATAAACATCCATTTTTCTTGAAAAATCAAATAAAAAATTTAATAACAACGATAACACAAGCATAGATAGTAACAAAATCAAACTGCCAAAATTTTGAGATTGACATATCCTCATGACATTATTCTTTTTTAATTTAGTCAAGGGTACCTACTAGTTTTGTAATTTTTATTAAAACAATCATATTAAAATAGCAAGTTTGCGTTACCTAGACTACGTAAGACAAGACAAGCTGTATTTTGTTTATTTTTAGTGCTTTTATTGTTAACGATTGGTTATCTTGAAGGTGACAAAAGTCGCTTCGATAAACGGTATTCCAAATGCAGGAAAAGATACGATGAAACCTGCCCCAATGTAACTAAAAATCGTCTTCGTTTCACAATGAACAGAACATAGGTTTCAAGCAATTTTTAAAATGCGTGATATTGGCACTATTGCATTATCGATTTAAGTACAAAATTAAGTTTATAAGCTATCATGCTGATCCTCCTGACCTTCATATTTTTTAGAATCAGAAATTAAACCTTTTTATGTATAAGGAACAAATTGTGGAATGCAGTGAACAAAATAAGTTGCAATATTTAAACTGCAACTTACTACTAAAGCTGACAATTATCAGCAAGGTTTTTCTTCTACTTTTTCCTGTAATACAATTTGGTGTTTCATATTATTGGAAACAAGTTTCAATAGCTTTTACATAATATAAAAAAATATCAGACAGAAACTGCAATTAATCAGCGCACCGTTTTAATGGTGTTATCATATTCGATAACAATGATTATAAGAAACAAAGCAAAATAATGCTCAGTCATATTAATCTAAAGTGCAATCTATATTCTGTATTGATAAGAATTTTTGCTTCGAATAAATAAATAACTGGTACCGTAAACAATTCCATTAACCAAACATAGGAACGTCAAAACTCAGAAAAAAATACATTGCAAACTTGGCAAAATACCTTGACAATGTGACACTCTAGAGATCTGTTCTTGTATTAAGAAATTCACTCATTATTGCATCACAAAGTCTGTAGCCATTCCACTGGTCATGCTATTTTGTAAATATACCATTGCTGATCATTCAGTAAATCCTTTCAAATTATTTACAGAAAAGTGGACCCTATGTCGCGTCTCTTTTACAGATAATCAAAGATACATAGTAGAGAGTTTTGTGTGCTGTATTATTGATGACCATTTTGCACAAAAACCTCTTATCATTTAATCTCTAGGAATTAAAAAGTATAGAGAAATAAGCAAAGTACCTTAGATAAAAAAGATTACCGATGCGACTCAACGCTGCGTCCAAAAATCAGTCTGTGTATTTTCAAAAAGAAATCTATGTATCGTTATTAAATAGATAATCTGGTGGCATTTTTGACCAAAAAAATATATTGCAGAAATTTTCTCTTGTATTGCGGTATATGCTAAAGAAAGTATAGAGGAAAGCTAGTCGGGAGACATGGAAACAGGACATTGCACGACAAGTTTGAGCAGCAACTTCAAGAAAGAACCTGACAGACATTTATAAGAATAAAAATCGTTTGAATTGCCAAGAATCCGAAAGCTTATATAGTACTGGTGTCGGATAAGGTAGTATCAGAATTCTATTAAACACATCAGTGTTCACTGTCAATATGTTTTTAGACCAAAATTAGATTGTGTATCCCTGTTTATTGTGTTTTGATAGGATGGGAAATTTTTCCCCAGCTAAGATTTTTGGCAAAGATCGTAGTAAGAATTTCTCTAAAGAAGTCTGGCCCATATTAAGCCAGAGCCTAAATCTAGAAGTTTCATAAAACCGCCACTGATTGATTTCTGACTATAAAAGTTCCCGATATCGTACTAACAGCTCAAAGATGTGAACCAACCACAGTTCTCAAGATATTACAGACAAGTCGATGCACGCAAATTATAGGTAGTTTGATTTTTAAACCTTCCTGTCGAAGCTCGAGAACCTGGGCCAACCTGTTTCTAGTCAACCACCTGACCTAATAAGCAATCTAATAAACCAGTGGTTCTACAAAGTTTCTTCATAACATTCTTTAAAACGATCCGATACGGCAAGCTCTGTATCCTTGAATTTCGGCAATAGCAAGGACGATGATCAAAGCCAATACGATCACACTTATCGATGATGAATAAGAATTGCCCAAACTGAGATGATACGAAAAACAATCAAGGTATAAAATAATCGACTCGTTTATCAAAGTTAACCTTGACAAAATTGGTTGACAAAAATGGCAATAAAAATGTGAGTCAACAATATTGAAATTGAACAAAATTATTTCAATAAATATTCACTAAATAAATTAGACTGCATGACGAAGGGAAAAAGCAGATACCTATCTGAAGTTAACGCTTTTAATTTGTATATATAAATTAAAGTATTAGTAAATAAATGAGATCTTCAACTTCAGAAAACCAGTTTCATCTACTATTGTATCACAAAGTATCTCTTAATTACTGTGAATCTTTCAAATAACTACACGGATGATATTTTTAACATGTTTATCCAGGGAACTAAACTAGTGCACGCATAATGCTAACGAAGCTTGACCGAGAATGTGGTGATCTTCATTAGATAGTCGAGAAGATTCTTGTGCCTCTGTTGATGAGAGCTTATTTAAAATCGACTTTTATTTAGGTTTTGATCTCAATTTTAGTAAATGGAAATAGTAGTTTATTTCATTATTCACTGGAATTACACTCGAGACAAACAAAAAATAGAAAACCTAAAATACGTAAGAGTAACAGATGTTCTTATATTCTTCTTGTTCTTATTGCACCATTACGAGCATTAACTTTTAATTAGTAATTTAGTCCAGATTTATAAAACTGTCAAAACATGTCCATATAAAGATAGATTAGAGGTTGTTAAGTTTTACAATCTCGCTACCATTTTTGGATATTCGAAATTTATGCCAATCTTGCAATGAAAAATTGAGCAATTTGAAACATATTTATTACAGTAAAATTTAAATGACTTCTAAGCAACCGCCACTTGTACATTATTTTGGTAATTGATGGGTACCATTAACAAACAAATAAGCCGTATACACTAACATAACCAATAGAAAGTGACTAAGGCCGTTTTTATTTTTTAAGTAATACAATAGATTGATATCTTTTGCATACATCACATTATTAGACAGAGATAAACTCGGCCACAATTATTTTTTCCAGTATGGAAAGAATTGAATGCAATCCTTGAAATTTAAGAACACCCAGAGTTTTTAGGACACAATAATCACGTTTTACTAGTTAAAACTTTGTGTGTTGGCATTAATCAGGTTGAAACTGACAGGATTATGAAATCAAACGCATAGCATAATAATTCTTGTTATGGTCACCAGGTTATGATAAATTAACACATACTACATAAACCCGTAATAACTTTATTAAATAATATTGGCTGTAAAAATACGATGGAGGTCATAAACAAATGCAACCCTGGCCTCGTAGCAGTTTGCCATAAATGGAGAATAATGTGCAAAATAAAATTTGCACATATGCACATTATGGCGTAGGTGAGTCAGAATCTTGACGACAACTTGACGGCTACCCAGATGCACTATCAAAGAGAGACGCCATTTGTTCTGACAGAATGAGTAACAGACACGTGAACAAAAATGTACGGATGATTGATGGACGGAGTTTACTACTGTTAGGTAATGACAAGCTAGTAAAATTTAACAGGGTGAGAAAATGGAAGAAACTATCTAAACTAATAAAAATCCCCATCTAACAAAATAATCAAGTTGCATAAAAATATAAATAACGAACAACATCAACATATGCACTGCTATTTGATAAGCGAAATCAATAAAATATTGGACTCCGCCCTATTTATTTTTTCCTTATTACATCAATAATTATAAAGTGAAAATTATGCAATAGTTGTGTAGTACCTTTAATTTTTAATTTCCAAAAGTAGTATTATAAAACTTATTTCTATCATCAATATTTTGCTACCACTCGACACCACTGTTCTTTCAAATAGTGGTAATAAATAACAACATGCATACAAAAATTTCATAATAACAGAATTAAAAACAATTGAAACATTCCTTCATAATTATTTTATTCCGAGCAATTTTACAATCCGAATTCAGATCTGTATTTCCAACGACTGAATTGGAACTTAGATTAGTTAGATTTTCATTTGTTATGAAAATAAGATTTTCTAGGGTAGAACAATGAAATAAAAAAAACAAGATACAAACCATTAAAATAATTAAATAGGCAAGACTGTAAACAAAGCAAACTAATAATTACCAAGATAGTAATCTAGCGAAATAAGGCCTCAATAACTTCTTTAATTGAATGAAGAATTATTATAAAGACATTCTCCAATTTGGCAGTTTAAAAATCATTTGGTGGTTAAATCTTGATCTAATGGTATCCGCATGTGCAACAAGTTTGTTCTACATAAATAAAAGTTACTGTCAATTAGAAATTTGATATTACGTTGTGCTTGTTTTGTAAACATAATAAAAATAATAAATGCAGTTTGTATGCCTACGGAATTTTCAAATATTCTATATGATGTGTTAATTAGGGTTGAAACTAATCCGTGGAAGAACTATTGCATAATGAATAATCTCACAATATGAATATGTATATGTACTTTCAGTTACAGTTCTAATATTATACATACTATACTATATACAGGGTGTCAATTCGAAAACTTGCAATGGGATATTGCCGGAAGCTATAAAAGATATCAAAAATCACTGGAATCAGTTTCAGTAATATGAAGGGGAAAGTAAGATGATGTAATAAGCCAGTTCTTTCACCTAACCTCTAAGTCCCAGCCACCTCGACTAAAAAACTGAAATCGAAATGCCTACTTGCGATACCTTATTAAAAAGGGAATGATAATAGCAATCTTCTACTACTTCTCCCTCCATATTACCAAAACGGTTTCGAGTGATCTTTTTTTATTTTCAGATAGTCCATTGCAACTTTTCAAGTTGACTCTGGAAAATAGATAACGCATTTCGTCGACGTCCTTCATTCCCGGTGGAAGTTAAAAATAGCATCTATAGTATGCGGTGCTCTTCTGAGTTTAGTTTCAACCATAGTATGGATATTGATGCGTAAAATTCTCCAAAATTTCTTTCTCGAAACAACAACCATACAATGATATTAAATAAAGGGTGTCCCAAAATTCACGCAATTGAATTTTGCGCCATTTGTGCGTTAAAAAAAAGGCAGTGTAAAAGCTGATAGTTTAGGGTTATTAAAAATGGAGCGCTACACGAAAGAATAACGCGTTTTCATTCTTCGAAAATGCGGCTGGTCAGGCAATAACAGTTAATGGTGCTCGCTATCGCAACATGATAATCCAGTTTTTTGTGCCTAAATTGCATGATATGGATGTGGACGACATGTGGTTTCAACAAGACGGTGCCACATGCCATACAGCCTGAGAAACAATTCAATTACTGCACGAGTCATTTCCTGGTCGTGTAACTTCCCTTTTTGGTGATCAGAATTGGCCGCCCAGATCATGCGATTTAACGCCGGTCTCGATTTTCGTTTGTTTTCGCGTTAATATTTGTTCTCATACTTGTTAGTATTAGTGTATTGTCAAAGTGATTTACTTTTAGAATTTGTACGATTAAAAGTGTTACAAAATGCCATACACTTATTCAAATCTCGAATATGCAAATATGGTGTTTGCTTATGGTTTTTGTAATGGGAATGCTGCGGGTGCTATTGAAGAATATCGTCGACGGTTTCCGCGCCAGAGAACTCCGGATAAAAACGTATTTATCAGTTTTCAAGAAACTACGCGAGACCGGAACGCTACCCAATGCTAACATGACAAAGCAGGCAACATTTGGACGAAAGGTTTCCAGGGCGTTGGATTGGTCGCGAAGGCCCTACTAATTGGCCTCCAAGATCTCCAGACTTCATATCATTAGACTATTTTCTATGGGGCTGGTTCAAAGATGAAGTATACAAAGTTAAAGTCGACACTCGGGACACTCAGCGCATTAGAAACACTGCAGCCGATATCAAAGAAAGACATGAAGCAATCAGGAAAGCAACGGGTGCTCTTTTTCGACGTAGCAGAAAATGTTTGGAGGCCAATGGCGGTATTTCTGAAAACCTACTACAGGAACGATATAATTAAAATTTAATCAATGTTAAGCTATGAAATTTTGTAATAACGCTATAACTTGAAAACAAATGAAAATCGGATAACAACATTTGAGGTTTTTTTTATTATTATTTTTACACGTACAATATACTCCTGGAGTTTGGTGCGATCTTTCCAACTCACCCTGTATAACTTATCGCCCGATCAAGTTGTCCTGAAATAAGAATATGCTCAAAGGTAGCTACGACTCTTATATCTCGGTTCATCCGTAAGCTGCCAAAAGTTCATAAGCTTGTTTTACCATTAAATTCTTCCCTTAGTACTCGAAAAGGTATCCATCTAGATTGTTCTGGTGATAAGACGATTTAAATAATAATAGTAATTGCAAGCCCTGTACTATAGATCAAGGATAGGCAAACAACAAGCTCGAACATTAAAATTAAATTTTTTGGTTAAATTTCTATTCAAAAATTAGCTTTTGCTGATAAATCTGTTTTGATAAGACCCAATTCGGTCCCGGGAGCCAAGTTTGCCCATCCCAGCTATAGACCCTACTTTTGCAGTATGACTTTTTCTCAGATCTCAGTTCATTCGCATACCAAAAATTACAAGATTCGCTGAATGTCAGTCGAAAAGTTGCTCAGACCGGTTCAATCCAGAACTGTTCGATGCTGTTTTAATACCTGCTGTCATCTCTAGAGATTCTTCATCTACAACTTATCCTAGGATAAGCTGGGCAGTTATTCTTTTTATTACTATGGTTCAAACAGTAGCTATCTTTTGCTCATTAAAATCTGATAAAGTGTCAAACAAAATATACAGTTGCCTTAAATCCTTTGGAATTGATGTGGTTGGACAGTAGAAAAATTAGGATTTAAATTAAACAACAATGCTTAGTCTTTATTCGGGTTGATTCCATTGGTCTCGTTTGTTAAAGTCACTAGTAGGCACTATTATTGGGAGCTACCAACACCTGAGCTTTTTTAGTTTGCTATACAGCTCCAAGATTAATATGCAGTTAGAACTGTCAAGAAATCTGAAAAAAGAATTATGCACTAAAACCAAATATGGGTCAATATTCCGATGGCACCAATCAACATAGTAGGAGAAAGTAAATTAGTAGCGCATATTCTGGTTCCTTTCTAACAATTTTGGTCTAGTTTTTTGAAATACTCCACAATAGCGCAAATTTGAACCGTTCTATATGGCAACCTGCAAACGATTCCTCCACAAGGATTGAGCTATTACATGGCCATACTTGCCATTTGAAATTTGGAATGTTTCAAGAATTAAAGACAATATTATTTAGAGTCGAGTTTTCATTAAAACTACATAGGTTTAATTTTGAGTCAAGAATCTTCTGTATGATTAAATATTGTCATTAATTTGAGAAATACCTAGAAGGTGAGTGGTTCAATACTTTCCATTCAAAATAGTTAAGGAATCTATTCCAAACACCCTCTATAATATTCGATAGTGTTTAAATATCGAACCTAAAGCAACAGTAATAAAGAATTTTATTGATGAGGAAATAATTTTCTGAAAGAATTGAACAATAAATGATTGTAGGTGCCCATAAAAAATTAATGTCAGGGTAGTAACAAATTCCCAATAATTTAAAATTAGTCGAGTTATCGCAGCATTACTGATAAACGCTCTTAAAAATCATTCAAGGATTACTGCTAAACAGCTAATCTGTTAAGGAGAATATCTCAAAGTCAAAAATACTTTTACTAATAAGAAGCAGCATATTAGCAATTCTTATCTGATGAATATATTTAATTAATTGTCTAACTAAATAATAAAACCAATAACCTCGTAAGTGCCCTAGGACATTACTAACAACATTTGTATATAACATCGTCTTTTCAAGTGTTGATTTGCAAATACACTTAATGACTTTAAAATGCTCATGAGAATTACGTTATAAAAACCGCGTTTTAAAACCATAAATGGCTGGATATTTAGAAACCATGTGCCAGCAGCATACATTATAGCCATCAATGCAAATTGCCAGTTGTTTTTAATTGTAAATATTGCATCGCGCAGCGTGCTCTTTTAAAGTCAATTAATCACTATTGTCATCTCTTTCCTTTCTCCGACAGCCGCAGTAATCTCATTCCCAAAGCAACTGATCTTAAAAAGAAAAAAAAACTGCACAATCAACTGTCCGTGTTTGGTAATCTTATAAAATTCATGGAGGACATTTTCACACTAGGTCAAATATCAGCTGCACCCAGAAGTAGCTGCGAATACTATTCGGAAACAGATAAAGGCGCTATACAAAGTTGGGCACATTTGTCACCCTACAACAGGTGCTCTTTGCTGCGTAAGGCGACTTCCGCTATAACAGACCCTTTTTAAGACGTTCTTGTTCGCCCACGTGTTTATTGTTCAAAAAGTACAGACATGTAATCCCGTGAAAGCAATCGATGTATGACGTTATGTAAGAGAAGGCTCGCTCTCACTCTATCTTGATACAAGATCATTTATAGGTAATTATGTAGTCGAGGTAAGAAAGAACAAATTTAATTTGAAATAATTTTACTACAATAATTACTGCACATCAATTTACATTTTCTTCTAATATAATTAACAATCGGAAAAATCAGAAACGAAATTTAGAGGTAAAACAGAAAATTCTGAAACGGAAAGGTGCACATCTGGAAACGGTTTTTATGTTTTTCTTTAACAAATTGCGCGGTTCATTTTATAGGTACTTGAATTATGATTTTATGAATAAGAGCTGAAGAAAACGGCAGTAAACAAGATGAAAAACATTTTCTATCTATTATAAATAAACATCCATGTAGATTTAGTCAGTGACGGCTCTAAATATAAACAGACGCCCTCATATTCGACCGCATATGTGTCTTTAAAGTTTTTAATTTACTTTGATTGTGTAACAACATTCTTATTTGAGGTATGACATAACTCTAACTTCCATTTTGGTTTATTATAAACTTACAAGCAAATAAAACAGGTATTGGGCAGAGATTAATGTACAACATAACAGGAGAAGGACGTACTACGTTTCGTTCTTGAGAATACCATACTGTTTTCTCGATTTACAATAAGTTGTTAAGACATTGTAGTTTCGGCATTTAAGTTTTGGAACATTCTGTATTATCTAGTTATCTAGCTCTTTCTTAAAATATTAAACTCACATTACATAATTTTAAAATTGTCTTTCCGAAATTGCATCATAGCACTTCACTTCATTATACCCATATGAAATGAGATAAACATAATTGAATTCCAGTACAATAATTTTGAATTTCTTTAGTCCGTTAGTTATGTCTGTAAATTTTGGAGCCGATTCAAATCAAAGAAGTCAAGTTTAATTTAGAGATTAATTTGCAAGTTAACCTGACTAACTATAACGCATGCCATAGAGGAGCACTCCACTTTAATGGAAGATGCTGCTTTGATTGCAATATCTGAACAATTAAAACAAGGTTTTATTTACGTTAGCTGTCAAACTATTCGTGAAGAGTTATTGAAAGCATCTAACTTGGAAAAAAAAATCTACAAGGACGGAGTTGGAAATGATTATTTGGAGCAAAAAATTCGCTTCTGGAAATGACTTTTGTTTTCCCAGGGTTTTCCATTGTTTCAAAAACTTTAAAATTCGTGTGACATATAATTAGGCGAGAGTAACAAGTTAGTCAAAATAGGGCCCTCCCCATATTGGAAATCCAATATCTAACAATTAAATGCGCGACAGTACTGTTGTTTTGTCTTCAGGAATAGCACCAAGGAAGGAACGGAATCCAGGAAAAATAAAATCAAGCAGTGAAAAACACGAGTGGTTTCAAAGTGAGGTTTCTAAACAACTCTTTAATGCTATGTTAAAATCCCAAAACCGATTATTGATTCTAAATTAGACCAAAAGCTTCCTTAACTTGGAAAGAATTTAGCTACTTAACAATGCTTTCGTTCAAAAAAGATTAAATTGTTCGAGTGAGAGATTTTCGATCCAAAGGCAGTCTAATTCTTTTGATATTCTTAAAACAGCCACAGACACAATAAATCACAACAAGATTTGCCTAATAACACAAAAATACTCGAGTTAAAAATATCAGATTTCTTCTATTCAACAATCAGAAAGAGGAAAGCTCACAATTTTTGTGCTCTAAAGGGTTAGTCATAAGTAAAGCCACTTTATTGAATAAGATGATACAAACAAAACATTTTCCTTATATAAATAACAAAATTAATGTTTCTTTTTATTAGTTTTAATTTTTAAAAGAGCATAAACACGTTCCCTGGATATTAGTCGTAATTTTCTTTTAAGGTCCTTTACAAGACTTTGTCCAGACTCTGCTGCCACTTCTGTGGTAATATTTTTCCAAATTTGTCGAAATTCTCTTAAGTTCTTAGCTAGTGCGGACCTTTGGGAATACTCTCTTTTTGATAATGCCCAGAATTTTTCTATTGGCCGCCCTTGAGGCAAATTTGGAGAGCTTGATTCTCGATCACCAAATTTAACATTAACCCGAGTTAAAAATTCCGTCACTATTTTAGAATAATGGGCCGGTGTTGAATCCGGCCAGAAGATTATATCTTCTTTTGAATGATGTTTTTCAATAAATAGGATTAAGAATTTTAGAGTATTTAAATAAGCATCGGTATCAATCGTTCCTTTCCTCACATACGGCTCAGAAACATTACCATCAGAGTCAATCGCTTGCCATACTAAAAATTTACTAGGGAATTTAGTTTTTGGTCGAAATCTTACTTGATAGAGAACAGAATTAGTGTCTTTTGCCATAAAAAATCTTCTTGCAGGAATTTCATCAGGATTACAGGGTATATAACTTTCATCATCCAGCACAATTTTTTTCCATCAAGCATTGCACGATAAAGCTTCGCTGCTCCTTTAAGGCATCTTTCCTCTTGGTTTTTTATATACTTTGGTGCAGATCTTTGGACAAATGACTTAATAGACAACTTCTTTTTAGCTCTCTGTATAGATGATTGAGAAACTCCTAGTCGAATGCCAAGTTTAGTCGATGAAATTCGAGAAGTGTCTTTTATCAGTCTCCCAATGTGACATAAATTTTGATACTCCATCACGCCTCTCTTAACATATCGGTCTATTATTCTGTAGATGCTACGTCGCGATTTTCCTTCATTTTTAAAATGGTTGAATGCAGCACATTTACTGTAACCACACTGAGTATGAAACTCTCACACACGTTTCGCATAACACTCAGTTTGAGTTCGTTTCATTTTGTAATAGTTAATATTCTGACAAAATCTTTCACGTTAGTATTCAACTGTCAATATGACTTTCACTAAACAGTAAAGAAATTAACTGTTTTTCATTTGTTTAGCAAGAGTTATGCGATTTAAAAAAGGTGGTTCTATTTATGACTAACCCTTTATATGAGCTCAGGCAGTTGTTTCATTTTATAATTTTATTCCCAAGAATGGAAAATAGTAGCTCTAGGGATATCAGTCTGGCAGTCATCAGGATGAATACGTGTATTATAGAAAATGGTCCAACTCTTCGGCCTGGTTTTGATTGTGATTCATGGTATGCTTTTTCAGTTAATGTTGAAATTATTGATTTCAGGCACGGCTAGAAAGAAAAGAGTATACAAGAAAAAGCGGCAACGCACACCACATCACAATGTTGGTATTTTTTTGTTGTATTATGATAGTGGCTACGCGGTGTAGCAAATTTGGTAACCATTTTATTACGGCTACTTTTTATGTTCTCAACCAAGACTCGTATAAAAATGTGATATAAAGATCCAGCATAAGAAGTAACCAAAAATTAATAATTATTATTACAAAAATAATGTTATTCTCCTTTGTTTTAAATGCGTTTAATTTTATTTTCAAACTAAAATCGCGTTGAGTGGAAATTAGTCCAAAACTCTTATTATGTGGGTTGGAAAATCTAAACGAGTCTGCTGCCACTGCTTAGCTTTTGTTGTGATAGTAGGTATCTCTTAACCAAAAAAAAGAAAAAAACTCCATAAGTATCAGCTTTCTTAATTTCTCAATTAATAGCTGTTCAATTCGTCACCTTGTTAAACTTCGTTCTATACACCTATGTGAAATCTAGTAACAAGTACCAGAAAAAAAACTTGCATTCCTTTGTTTAGCTGTTTAGTACTTTTTACTCATCATTTCTCGAAAAAAAAAGTTAGATCACTCAAATAAAATTTCTTTCGAACAAGCAATAAAAACTGATAAAAGTTATAACCATGTCCTACTTTTTACTGTTTTTATGGAGAATCCGTTTTGAACACTTACATTTTTCATTGTTATTATTCATTTCTTGTTTAAATAAGTTTTTCTCAAAAGCAAATTCCGGTTTTGTAACTTTGAACAAAATTATTTCTTCTGACTGTTATTCACTTTTCTTGGAAGATTTGCTCTAAAACAAAAACTAAATAAAACGGTAAGTTCATTCTCATTCATACAGTTTTTTATATCAAAATTAACAATGGAAAAAGTTACACTTACAGAGAAATAGTGCGTGCGTTTTGATAAAATAATGCATTTACCGCAAAACCATGATATGATATGTGCCTAGAAAGACGAATTGATATTTTATGTAAAATATAAAAAAATTTCGATATTTTATTCCCTCATTACATACTCCCATTATAAGACATTAATAGAAACTTGGTTTAATTAAATTAATCTTTTGATTAGATTGATTAAATATCGAATCAAGTAAAAACAAAGGAAAACTAGTAGTCGCGTGATAAAATGAAACGCAGATTGTATTATAATTTTATAAAATACGTTAAATACATAAATCTTTAGATTCTCCCTCGATGACTTATACACAAGGAGTTCACGCCCGTCTGGCAAACTTGAATCGAAACTGTCTGCCGCGCTTGATATCCACCATTTCCTAGAAATTCGTTAGGAAAAAACGTACGATTAAGTCACCTGGTTGGTTTTGCTTAGTCACAATCGGCTGTAAAAGTGAACAGGATATCCTTCCGATCAAATTCCTGTTCAAGAGTATTATACATTAAAGAACACAAAAGCATACATTAAAATATGCATGCGAAGTTAGGTTAAGGTGATAATCACTCTCTGTCCTTTCTCTCTAATCTGTTACATAAAAGAACAAGTTTTCTGTCTGGAACCTTCGACAGTTTAAAAATATGTCACCAAGGTTCTAATTCTTCTTTTTGATCTTTTTTAGATTTTTAAAACTCTATTAGTATACGTATAAAAGTCGTTATATTCTACAATTGAATTGTTTGCAGACAAACAAGACCATGAAGACTACATCAACGCATCACAATTTTTATTGTTTAATCATTATTAAGTCATAAATAAATTTTTCTAAAAAAACATTTAAGAAATCAGGAAGGAAATGGAAACAACTTTTATACGAATTATAAAAGTAACTTTTACTGAAAAATTTGTCGACTATCAACGGATTTGAACAACTGTTGTGGTTAACCACGACCAGACGGTATGAAGCTTTAAATTTAAAAATGTACAATTGTTAAGAGCTATAAAAGTCGAAAGGGTAAAACCTTTTTTAAGCCCGACAATTAAAACTTGTAACTGGAATGCTATGAAATTCGAGACGGAACACGTCGATTAGGTCAAAAACCTATCGAAAATCTTAAATACCACTTAAAATAGACACTAAGCGGGAGATACTCGTATTAAAGGGTAATTACTCGGGATGTTAAACTCAAACCTACGTGCTCATTGGAGGGATTAAAATTGTAATGAGTTGAAATTATTGTTTACGTTTTGTAAACTCCGAATTCAAAAATGGAATTCGAGTAATGTATTTATTTGTCCTTTCAACGACTTAAAATAAACTCGAGCTATCAATGAATACAAAACGAGTTTTTAGTGGTAGGAAATCCTAGAATATTTTGTTCTTCCTAAATTTAAAGAACAACCAGAAATATTTTTTAAACGTTCAGATATATGAGTAATGATATGGTAATGAAGAACCCGGTCTTGGTGTTTATGAGATGTCGCGGGGGCGGGGTGTGGCAATGACCCTGACTAAGACCACATTCCATGGCGCATATTTCCAATGTCATCCAACCACCAGAACCTGCAAACTGCAGTTTTACTTAAGAGCGGATATTGCAAACCTGTGAAATATTCCGTTTTAAAATTATTGCACTTTGTTTGATGTTAACATATACAGTGTTACTTGTAAAGATGAGGCATAATTCATGAACGAAGAACGCAAACAATTTAATGGGCAATTTTATAATACAAACGAGGGCGTAATTATAACGGTTACCAATAATACCTGTAGGATGATGAAATGACCCAAAATGACCTTGTTTAGCGTCATCGAAAAAAGGTGTGCGTAATCACTTTTCATTTTATTTTTTATTGTTAGTTGAAAGAATCGGTACTAATTGCAAACATACAAAAATTTATACACAAATAAACAGTTTCACAATAAAAAAATTCAGTAACGATTCCTATCGGAGTTCGTTGAACATCTTCAGAATTGAGAAACTTTCAAGTATTTATCCGACTCGATTGATATAGTGCACTTAAAATATGAGGGTTGTCTTTGTTTCTTCGAAAAGTTCCACGGTTTACTAGATAATCATTTAAAATAAAAACGAATTAAATTTGATAAATGGCAAAGGAAGGAGTTTTAGGTAACTTTCTAAAGAATAACATGTGTTAACTAACATCTGGCCCAATTTTCAAACGTTTATTTAGTACAGTAAACAAAAAAGTTTTAAACAATTACATTTTTGATTTTTTACTTAATACTATATCCAATACAAAAAATTATTTATACAAAGATAGGGGTCCCTGATCTTCAATTTTTCTTATTTTTGTTTTTATACCTCCAACCATGCTTTGGACAACCTTTTCATCAATTTTCTTTACACAATAGATGATTCTTTTTTCAAGTTGCTCAGCGGTTTGTGCTTCCCAGCCATTGTTATATACCTCGGCAACAAGCAATGACCAGAAATTCTCGATAGGCCGAGCTTTAGGTGTTAGGAGGATTTGCCTCCTTAGGGACGTATTTGATGATATCATTGTCATCAAGCCATTGCAGTGTCTTTTTAGCGTAATGACTTGATGCCAAATCTGGCCAAAATATAATATTGTCGTCTGGGTAAACACTGCTTTATATAAACGTCAGCGGTGATAGCTTGTCCTCTATTTTTTTGAACATAAATTAAAGAAATTCCTTTTGAAAAAATAGCACACCAGATCAGAATTTTCATTTCAAATTTGGATTTAATTATAAATTTTATATTAGGTAATGTTTCTTCAACATTTTCTGCATAAAATCCTTTATTTTGATCCAAGGTGCTGCATGAAGATTTAAAATATTTCTCATCATTAAGAATAATTTCAACATTTTTTTTTTGAAAGAATATTTTCTAAGTAAACGGCATTTTTTGGGATTTCTGCTATTTGTTTTTTAGTGTATCTTGGGACAGTAACTCTTCTGTGATATGAAATATTGTTCCTCTTTAGAATTTTCCATACCCCTACATTTGACAGTTTAAATTTATTGGCTAACTTCCTTGTGCTCGTTCCAATTGTATTCTTGACGGCTTCAACTAGTTTTCTTCTTTGTACATTATTTAATTTGCTTCTTCGTCCACCTCGAACAGCTTTATGCACTGGCAAACCTTGATCATATCTTCTAAAAATGTTGTTTAAAGTCTTTCTGCTCACCTTTTCAGCTAAAAAGTGTTGTCTTACACTATTCTCTCTTGCTGTCCAAGCATATCGTAGACTCTTTTTCTTAGAAAATTCTGCTCGCTTACTTTCATCTCGGTAGTTTATAAATACGCAACGGCTTTGTTAGCTACACACTACATGTACAATAAAAAATTTCTTAAAAATCAGCGGGTTGCAATTGTTTAAACATGATACCAAAGGTGGGCTAGATGTTAGTTAACACATGTTATAAAAACAAAATGTCACATTTTTAAATGAGCACTTACTTGGTTTTGATACCACTGAATAGACCTCTTTAAATGCTTTTCAGAATGTTCCATAAAGTTATTCATTTGTTTTTTGAAACATGTTCAAATTCACTTCATATAAAGCCAAAACAAATATTAGTTAACCTTCTACTAACTCTCTCATAATATTGCAGTAAGATAAATATTTTTTTGTTTTATTAACACAGATTCCTCTTCTAAATTTGCTCTTTTTGGGTGTTGTGAATTTTGCTTTCACAATCTAATAAAACACGAGTCTGTTGCAAATGCTTGTGGCTTTTTATGGGCATCTTTAGAGTCTATCGGCATCTTACCCTTTTGGTAAAGTATGTTAAATACTGATTGTTTCAGCAAAAAGCCATTATTACCATCAAACTTGCTTGATGCTTGACAAAATATTATAAGGTACATAAGAACACTTTTAAACTATTTTACATATATGAGGAAAGTTACAAGTGTTGACATCAGTTTTTTGGTAAAATGAAATCACACAAGATCATTACATTTTTCTGAAAGTCATCTCTGGCCAAAGTCGTGTTTTTTTCTTCTTGAAATGTACAACCTATAAAAAGTTGTGGACGTCTACTTGCCACAGTACTGATTGAGTAGGTCAAAAGCCGAATACCCAAGCAACCTTTTTGAACAAAAAGTACTGTTAGCAACCAGTCCAACATTCTATCTTTTAAATTCACTTCTGGAGAACAAGATTGTGATTACAGTGGTCCGCAGTAGTAACATCCACCCATAAATACTCTCGCCTGAAGCACAAAAAACCGCTCACCTAGACGCCTGCTTTTACTATCATTGCCATCTTACTGCTTAAGTTAAAGTTTGTCAAAATTTAAAGTGAGTAGCTCTCTATTTAATGGCAAAAATATAAACTACAAAAAAATATTGTCCAAAGGATAGAAATATTAATGCAAAAATTTTGATAGTACAACATTCAGTCTACTTGGGCAGATGCCTACGAACCTAGATTTAAAGAGAAGGTGCTAGCTCCGGTTACTGCTAGGTTTTCTTTGCAGCTTTATACATAACCAAAATTATAGCCCAGCCTTCTAAAAGTTACCACAAAAAAATCAACCAAGCAGCACATATCGATATAGCAACTGCATCCAAAATGACAAAACATCATTTGATGGGCATTCTACGTTTTAAAATGATGTAAGGCAAAAGCAGGCTTAGTATTTTCTAAAAAAATTTTTGGTCGCTTTGAAAGTAGAATTTAAAAAAACAGCGGTGAGCAATCAAACTTTTATTCGAGCTCGGTTGAAGCTTTTTAAAATATGATGTAACTCGGTATACCGGTTGCTTACTCCTGATCTAAAACAGCATATAGAGAAAAAATCATACAAGCCCAACGTTAAAAAGTTACTCCAAAAAGATCGGCCAAGTAGCATATTTGGATGTTTCATCAATATAGCAGGTGTGTCCAAAACGACAGTAAAACCTTTTGAAGGCATTCCACGGATTAGCACGATAAAAACAGTCCTAGGCCCGAAGCTGGGGAAGGACAAGACTTTAAAGATATTTTTTCTGCTATGGGAAAATTCTAAAGAATCTAAAACAGTAGTGGACAACCAAAATTCGATTCCGACTCAGCTGAAGCTTTTAGAATGTGTTATACAAACCAGTTTACAATCGATGTGCCGGTTGCCCATTCCTGATCTAAACACAGACGCATCCAAATTAACCATTCGCGTTTTCCTGTAAAAAGGTTGAACAAATAATAATAGGGTTTGTTCGCTCTGAAATTTACCTACTGTTTCAGAAACAGTGAAACTAAGCAGGTCGTTCAGATCTTCTTGCCACTTTTATTGGTCACTTCGTAACTCTCTCAGTTATAATATATAGAATTGCATAAATTCCAACAACCAAAGAGCCTTTCTTCTTAAGTTTATCTAATCAAATATTTCTTGGAAAAGCCTCCAAACATTTGGTGCTTTATTACTCCTTTTTCTCCGAAATAGTATGCTGTAACGTATATAGGCCGCATTTCAGACTTGGCCGACCCTTTTAATTCTCTGTCAGTGTGATAGCTAGACTTCTGAGTTCTGACCTACAGAATTCTTCAATTAATAGTTTGTATTATTGGAACCAGATTGTCTGAAGGACTGGTTGATTATTGCATCCTTGGCAGACTGATAATCCGGGTATTATTTGATACCCCTTAGAGCCTGGGTGCTACCAACACCTCTTAGCTACTCTGCTTAGAGCATTTGTTTCACCCAACCCGTTATTCTAGAATATCTCCATTAACAAACATCTTGCACGTGTGATTCCAACTGTTTTTTCGTTTTTCTGGCACCAGATGTCACCATATTTGGCTAGGAAGTCATGGAAAATTCAAACCAATTGGCTATTACCAGCCATCTAAACCTATTTGGTCGTTTTTTATAATAGTCTCAAGTTTGCCAATATCGCGATTCTTTAAATTTTGAGCAGCTTGTTTCAGGAAACTTTGTACAACATGTAAAAAGAATGGAAAAACTACAATAGAATACTAAAAAATTGGTACATTTTGTACGATCAGCAAGAGCCGGTCTCGCTAGATTATAAAGTCGCAAAATCATTCGTTAAAAATTGATGACGTCGATTACCGTGAACTACCGTTTTCGAGTACACGAAATGCATAAGACAAATTAATCTATCTACCTTTAATGCTGTTTTCGTTGGTGTTTTTAAAGCCTTCTTTGTAGCAGAATTTTCTGTTTCGATTTTTGCGTACGACCAACCGTTTTGAATATAACTCGAAAACCTGCCAACGGGAAACTTTGGGGGATAAAATAGGCGGAGCTCCCTTCAGAGGGATGGAAACTCTTTTGTCTATAAAATCTAGAGTTTCAGCAAGCTAAAGAGAGATTAAATTCTCTAAATAACTGGTCATCTTCGGCGGCATTTAAAATAGACGACGAAACACTTCACATTTATTTCTTTTAAAAAGCCTAATGAGAATAGACCAATTTATTTATTATTATTATTATTATTATAAAATAGAAATTATTTCTTAAGACATTGACTCATATACGCCAAAATAGGGTTTATAGCCTTGTATTATAGAAGAGTCAATATTGTATTATGATAAAGTGATTATAAGTAGTTTAGCGAAGCTGTGGTTTAGCTTGACAACTCCACCCTTCATTACAAAAGGATTACCCCTACATACTCGTCTGTTTTAATAATAATGGAAATTCCACCCTGAATCATCTCGCTAATGTTTGCTTTAATGATAACTGTGCATGTTGTTCCAATAACTTTTTAATTTGATTATTGCTATTATACATAACTAAATGAAAAAAATTACCCACGCATGTTATTTATCACATTTCGTTACCCGTTTATCTACAAACTTCAATTCCAATAACACTATCCTCCCAAACATTAAAGAATTTTAGAAAACAAGAAAAAGAGAAAAAATATTTAGATTAAATCAAATATTTAGTACTACATATTCTATTGACGGGCGGCGGTTTCTGGTTAAAGAGTAAAAAAATCATCGCCTCTGGCTCCAACGTAGGCTAGTTATTAAACGAAACTGAGAGTGATTTTGTAATTGCAATTTCACTCTCGACATCAACGTGGCATAAATTTAAAACCTAACAAATGCTCTATACATTTCGATCGCAGCGCGACTGGTGAAGTGGTGATTGGCATTCGCATTTAAAATGCACACGCAGAAAACAAACAGCATTGGATTTAGTGAACTAAATTAATAATTTACCTTATAGGTTATTTCGGCAAAATTAATCAACACGGAACTTGTAGCTCGAGGAGAGGAACGTTATTATTTCACTTAAGAGTATTTATTAGAGTTTAAGAAGTACAATGATCCCTAAAATACCTGAGAAATCTTAAAAAATATACGTGTAAGGAATTTCTGACAATTATTAAGTAGATTGTAAAAGTTATGTAGGTACAAAAAAACCACCGTAAAAGTTTAAAAAAATGCTTTTAAGGAAATTACTTTTTGATAAGGTTAGGATTTGCTTACACACTAATGCATACACACCAAAGTGGTTCAGATAAAGTAAATCTTAAAACAGTATTATCTCACAGGATATATGGGTTTACCAAGTTTACCTCATAATTTATTTTTAAAAAGTTTTTTTCTTATTCCTGGAACGGATAGTATTTACGTAAAAAGTTCTATTTATTTTTATTAAATAAGAATAGCCAAAAATACACAATACTAAATGGTCCAGAGTTGAAACAAATTTAATGTTCCAATGTTTAGTTAGGTACTTCGTGTGGAATTCGATTCCCAGTAATGTTTGATATGTAAACCAAACAAACGGTGAGCAAGGCAGGAATTACCGACCAAATAATTTACATACATTTTATTTGAGTCACTGTAAGAAAAATTCTGTTCCATTCCCTTAATCATCACAGCCAGATAATAAGATTAAATAAAATTTTGTTAAAAACGTTAATTTAATATTTTCATATAACTTGTGGTTCGACTTAGATCAATCTAATCTAAGCTAACGCGGGTTGTACAACAATTACACCATTTGTAACACAGGTGGCTTTGAAAAAATGCTATCAAAAACAAAAACTATCGCTTTTGCTTACGTAATATTAATATTATTCAACCTCACACCAGTGGCTTCCCGAATATTCTGATTTATTGATTGTTAAACGTATCGTTTTCAAAAATACGAAGACGTGATTTGATTAAAATAGTATAGATAATACAGGCTCATATAAAATACTGGAAAACTAAACCCCAGTCCAGGTGTGGCAAAACGAATTGTAAACATGCTTGGTTACCTAGACTGTGATTTCTTAAGTAACCATGAAGTCTTCAGGTCAAACAAGGCAAAATTACTATTTGACAAAGATGTCAAAAGAATGCTGTAAGGTATAAACAATTTCTATAACTGATAAGCTTTAGCTGTAAAAAGAATATTCAAATTCTACAGTCAATGAATTAAAAATTTTCAGTCAAGCACTTGTCTCGAATATTACTTTATGCTACAAGTAAGAACTGTAGATAGGTCAAGCATACAAATCATTAGTAGGTGTACCTTACATTTTAAGAATTTCGAAAATATTCTGTTCTTATCTGATTTCTCAAAACACAGCAAGATTTTCTTCTCCAGACATTTCTTTCCATTTTTTTATTCTACTTCTTAAATAAAATGGCAAGATGTGATTAAGATCTGTGATAACTGATAAATATGTATGTAAAAAGAATTACATCACTGGCATTGACTTTGTATCTAGTATGATTCACTGTAAAATACACAAAAATGTTAAATAGAGATACCTAATGTGCATGTACAAGTTTGTATGTAATTTGTAAAGTAACCTATATTTTTCATGTTGGAGATATTTTTATGGAATAATCGGAATAATAATTGTTATTTGAAAACCATTTTCATATTTAACAAAATGACATTCTTTAATTTCATCAAAACCAGTATTTTAAGCATAGGTTATTCTCAACAACTAAATTAGTGTTTTATAGCCTAGCTATAGAGGGGATCATAACATTTTTGTATTTTTAATTGTTTGCTGAATAAAAAACATAATAATATACCAAATTAAGCTTTTCAAAACAAACCTTTAACAACAATTTTAAAAACACCTAATCTACATTGCAAGCTGAAAGCAATCAAATAATTTCTGTTGGGCGTCTGCTTCAACAGGTGTTACAAGGAATATATGAAAGGTCATCAAATTGATGATATGATACCAAACCGGCACTTTTTTCTTTTTGTTATTTTTAAATATTACGTTTTCAAATATTTGCTATCTCTTTTTTTTCGTTAAAAGTTGACATTCAATTATTAATATTTAAGTACTAGCTGTTTAAATGAATTTCATTAATATAACTTATTAAATATTTAGGGCTTTTGAATTAGACAGCCGCAAACAAAATAACCTAACGTTGGGGACTGTTTTAAGAATGTGAGATAATAGATATATAAGCGGGCAGGTGGTCTACGAAAGCAAGAAATTCACAGACAGAAAGAACAAGTTCTCTAAGCAAAAAAAAAAGTGAAAAATCGAAGATAAAAAAGGACTTACATAAATAAGACCAGAGTAGTATCTATCTTTTAAATTATGTAGTACACAGGCCTCATTTAGGCACGTAAGCTCTGCCATGTCTTCGACCTTATCAAATTTTGGAGGATTCATCTTTTGGATGTCATCCTTTGCAATAAGGGCCCGTTTGCCGGTTTCCTGAATCTCGACTTCCACTTCGTCGCCTCGCTCACCCTTGATGGAGGCAGCCACGAACCCCTGGTTTTCGTGAGGAACCCATACCAGCCTTTTCTGTGTCCATTCGGCTTGTGCAGCAGGATCATTATAGCTATTCCTATCCACAGAAAGATATTTAAGTTCGGGATCATAGCGGTCCTTTGAATCTGCGTCGGCCATGGTTAGGTGTGCACTTGGGAGCAAAGCCGCACTCACACAAAAAAATCGACTAAAATATTAACAAAATCACATCGAACACACGCAAGTTCGGTACGCAATTGCGAAAACAATACACGTTCCGATTTTCGTTATTGAAATTTGCTAGATAAGCTTAAACCAACGCGTATTTTTGAACTGTGTGTTTGCAGTGTGAATGACAGTAATGAAATCACAGCAACCGTCGTTCGGCCTCGCCCGTTTCGTACCGACCGGGACAACGATTTCAAACTAGGCGCGGTAAAACCGAACAAAACAACATCGAAATGCTAGAAATTCCTGTGCACTAAATATCGGACTTTTTCTTGGAGATTTTTGATGTATTTAACACAAATAAATTATTATCAGTTGATAAGGTTAGATCGCTTAATTTCAAAAATCGGTAAATTTTAATTCAAATGTTAAAACCTGTAATTTCATTAAAACAGTTCAACGGATGTTTGTAATGAGATGATGTCATCTAAACCGCCGGACGCGTCCAAATTTATTTTAACAGAAAATTTAAAATTAAACTGATGTGTAGCATTTAGAAAAATTTTGCTAACCGAACACTAATTTTGTAATTATTTGAGTGATAAATTACGAAACGATGTATAACAAAGAAGCTATCAGTTCAGAAGCTTTTTTTTTTATTATTTGTAAATGAGTCATCTAACTTTTTATCATAGTTTACTTTGTTCTGAACGTTGACCGAAATCGAAAAGTTGGTATTTAAAAGATCGTGACTCAGAACGAACAAATGTTATTGATGCAACTGCATGTAGTTTCTCTCAACTACTATACCTTATATGGAAAAATAGAAGGACCTTGTTAATAATATTTAAGTTAAATGTTTTTATAGCATTTATTTAATTTAGTTTTTTATTTTCAAATTGAAGGAAAGGAATCTAATTATTCTCTAAGATACGCGTATTCACAACTCCTGAGGGTATTTTTTAAATGCATAAAATGTATTTATAATTTTGTATGCTATTATAAAGGGTGTTCACTTTGAATCTTGATAACTTTGGAGGGAGGGGGTGATAGAACATCAAAAAATAAACGCACTTTGCCAATAAACTGACGTAAAGGGTGTAAATAAATAACACCAACAAACATAAATTCCTGCTGACTAGACAAGTATTTTTTTTTAAATGGAACCTATGATCTATTTGTACAAAGTTATCGTTATCGTTATTTGTCAATATATCAGAAATTCTTATTAAAAGAAATTGTATGTTTTAAAACTACTTCTGATTATGCAGGCTGTACTCTGTAGCTAGATACATCAAATTGCGCGTGTGTGTTTCTTTTACTTTAGAAGCTAAATACTTCAGCTATACCCGTGCACCCTGTACAATTGAAAGTAAGTTTAGAACATCCGGAAGGTAATTCTCTGCAACTTTTATATTTATAACAATTTGTATAATTCGACAAATAACGATGATGCACCCAAAAGTTAAGGGCCAATAACTCTGTAACCACGGCGAATCGACCATATACACTAAGAGCGTAAACCACCACTAAGATAAACTTAATAAAAATTAACGTCATTTGCTGAAAGGCTGAGATTTGGTTTACATATTCTTTAACAATTAGAAAATAATATCTAAAAGAGCAGACATGAAAGTATTGGATAAGATCTCAGCAGAAGCTAATGAAAGTGGGAAGCGAATTAGGTATTACGTTAAAAAAATGCTAGAGTTACTTAATACTACAAAACAAAATAATGTTAGAGTCTACAATTTGTAATGAAAATCTGTCAAAATCGATCTATAAAATAGATATTAAGCTTTGAAGGTCCTTCTACTGTTAGGTATAAATAGCTATTTCAATTTAAGGTACCTATAACGATTGACCAAATATTCTGGCACTAATTGCCGGAGCTTTTACAAATTCATCGTTTCGATTAACTCGTTTTGCTATTTGGCTGCATTTGTAGATTCTTATTTTAATTTTCAATTTTCACATGTAGCTATCTGCCATCCAATCATAACAAGTATCTAGCATTTTGTGGTATGCATAAGTAATACCAGAATTCCACACCCTCGGTTAATATGTTTTGAGTAAATTGGCTGTTTCTCTTAATTTCTCCGAAGTGATTGATTTAACGAAAAAAACCTTTGAATTGGAAAAAAAATTCCTGCTGGAGATTCTGTACGCATAAGAACATTCCATCACACTGGAGCACTTATTAAAACTAGAAGTTAGTACGAACAAATTGTTTTTTTATTTTTGCCGCTATATATGATATATACTTTATTAATAATCTAAATTAGTAGCTGTCTGCATATGGTGTTGAGTAAATACCGCCCTACAACTTCTTTAAAAAGTATGTTCATTATTCTATCTTTGCGGAAATATTTTCTACAATTCTTTTAACTTTTCTTTTCTTCTCTGCCCATTTCGGACATTGAAAAATCTCAGTTAGTATCAGAGGGGTAACGTTAGTTGTCAGAGCTCTCCCGTAGGTTGCCAAACGGGGTCGCTGTTGATACACTTGTTCCAACATTACGCAAGAACATGTATTTCATCAGAGTAAATACTTAGATTCGCTATAAATACCAGATGATACAGGGGGAGCCTCCCCCGTTTGTTTACTGTTTTAAATAAGCTCAAAACTTTCTATTCAACCATGCATGGTATATGATATTTACTTCCAAAATGGAGAGCCACAATTACATTTTTATTTATTTGTTTCATAAGCCCTTATAGACAATTACAAAAGCTAAAAAGATAAGTAGGGCACGAAAATGAAAGATGAATAATTAGCCATGACACAAAGTACAAGGCTCACCTTTTTATCAAAATTTTGCCAAAAAACCTCTCATGAGGAGGAGCTATCATACTTCCCTAAAAAGTATTATTATGCAACTGGAGAAATAAACTTGACAAACGATTTCCTGTTGCAGTTCTCTTATAGAACGCGGTCTATGTTTCTCAATATCTCGAAATCAAAATTGAGAAGATGATATTTCTTATGCTGCTTAAAAACACGACTTTAAGTGTTTTTTGACAACGCATGTATTTGAATTTCTGCAGGGGTATTCAAATTCAAACGTTTTAACGTTAAATAAATGGCATCGGCACCAGAGAAATTCGAATTAGAAATCTGATTGGCTTTGATAAATCTTAAGATGGAAGAACTAACACGTTCAAAAATCGTTTGCTTATTGCATACGATACATAATTACGATCACCTATAGATAATCGATCTAATTGCCTAGCTCTGTTGCTCTGTACCTTTGTATCCTTTAGTAGTTAGTATAGTTGCTTATTTTGTATCTGTTCTTCTTCTTAGTTTTAAGAAATTCGAACTTTGTTTCTTTTTCTTTCCTTTTGAAGATACTTCACTTTTTCAGCATGTGTAAAAGTGAAAATAGTATTTGGAAAGTGAGCGACGAAATCGACGAAACTTCAGGTGCTGAAGCTGTCTCACATTCCATTCCATTCTTTAATTCAAGTGCTTAAACGCAATTGGTTTTCCACTGTTATTTCTTATTCTAGTTTTGTTAAGCAGTATATACTTTTAGAGAGTTACTGTTCTTCTTATCATATTCCTTTCTCTATTTTATAGACCTAGGTACTAAAGTAACATCATCGTGGTATATGGTATCTCTGTCCAATTTTCTATATATCTTAATGGAAACTTCTTTCTTCTAGTCAATTACTACTACTTATTACTGAAAAGGTTTTTATTGAAGCAACATGAAGATTGACAAGTAGATTAACGTGTAACTATAAGTTTGAACAAATTATAATAAAAATATTTCCTCAATAGCAACTGATGGAGGAAAGGTTCCCATTACACTGGCAGCGTTCCCTCTTTGTATAGCGAGGCTTATCCGTTGAATAAAAAATTGCTTTGATCGAGCATCTTCAGTACCCACCATCATCGTATGTCCCAATTCATTAACAAAGTTTCTTGCTGAATTGCTCCATGGTCCCAAAGTTTTAACTGCAAATGCTAAAAATTGGTAGTTCTGATCGACTATAGTTTTATATTTATTGCATTTGCAAATAGCTGCATTCTCAGCAACTTGTCCAGCCATTTTTGTTGATATTTTGAGGTGTGAAGGTGCCAAAGTGTCAGTGCACGTTGCGTCCCAAACGAGCGTTTTTCCATTTGTCCAAGGGATAAGTGTCATCCCATCCGGTCGCTTTCCATCATCTCTGCAAATTCCACAAGGTTCCAGAAGAGATGGAACATTGATGGTTTGTAAAGCACGCTTAATTAAATCATTGATAGAAGCGTGGCGTGGGAATCTTCCTGCGCTTTTGGAGCATGATAAACCGTGTGATCCTTCTTTGTCAACTATGATACCACAAAAACATTGGTGCTGCATACATATTCTACAACAATATCTCAGAGCAATTCCAATCTGGAAAACAGAATTGTCCAAAAGTGTGCCTATGCTTTTTGAAGGAAGTACTGTTAACCATGCATTGGATTCCTTCACTTGTGACGCTTTGACTCTTAACATCTGAGAATCATTTAAAAATTGTAAACCATTCAATTGGATGCAATATTGATTTCATCCCAGTTTCGTTGAGTTGAAACAACTAGTGGAAAAGAGCTTCCATGGACTGATTGCCATTCCATTAGTGCCTCCAGATAAAAAGCAATACATTTTCCATCTGTAATATTTTGTAACATCAAAGTGATGAGAGCAAGTACGCTATTTACAGAAGCCAAGAAAGCAGACAACATGATATCTGAAGCTTTACGCAATCCTAATCCACCAAATTTAATGGGCAGGGATGCAATACACCATTGTTGCTCGTCAAATAAAATATTATAAATAAATTCAAAAGCCACTTCTATACTTCTATCAATGGCATTGATGATTTCAATAGCAGCCCATGCTGGGCTAGTTCTCAAGAGATAAGTGAGTTTTGGAATCGAGAAACAGTTTCTTAATAAGAAGTAAGCCATGTGACTTTGTAAGAATTTCAGTCTTGAAAAAAGAAGTTTCATTTCATCATGTTTTTGATTTAGTAGTTTGGCTGTTGATTGCACGTTCAGTGGACCTCCTAATAATGTTATATCATCCTGTAGAACTTTAATATCTGGCGATAACTGATTAAAACTTTCGTGGACATCTTTTTTGTATGTAGAGCAGAAGTACAATTCACATTTCGATAGATTAATTTGTAGACCCAAATTCCATTATTATTTTTTTTAATATGCTAGAAAATCCAACACATTCTTTTATGTAAATTGTTCGGTTACTTCTTACAATTCGTTTGGTTTCAAAGACATTTTAAGAGTTTTAATAGACTTTTATTTTAAGATAAAAGGGAGTATGCCTATTAAAAATATTATAATTCTCATTAACAATTTAAATTTTTAGACTTACTGGTTTTTAATATCACCGTTAATTTCTTGAACAATCGCTCGAACTTTGCCAAATGTGTTTACGGGGTTATTAGAAAATCTTTTCTGGAAACATTCTTTGATTTTCGTGACACTGACGTACGATATCTCATCCATTTTAATTTGACAGATATGACAAAAGTTATTTTTAGTTTCCATGGCACTCTAATTAAAAAATAAATTTGTAATATTGTGTGCATAAACGAACATAGGGAAAAAATTAAAAATGCGAATTTTGGGAATTTTGTCATGAAATTCGGTATTCGTGATTAAAATAATATTCTGAACAACTTTTTCTAGTAACTTTTTTTAATATCTCCAACGTGAAGCAAAATAACTAGAATTGGCCATGTTTGGGAAGTCGTATAGTTGGCTGAGGTTAAAATTCATAATTAATTTGAGTTATCTTAAAAATGTGATTCATCAATCTGTATTACTGTGCAAAAACTCAAACATGTACTCCTTCAATTAGCAAAAATATGGGGGTGTCTTCATCTTAAATGCGACACACTGTAAATTCTGCTTAAATACTATATTATGGAAGTTGCTGTAGAACAAAAGATTCATCATGTAAAGGAAACAAGTCTTTTATTGGTAAAAACAAATAACCTCAGCAAGATGACTCTCTCTACGTGAATAATCTTGTAGCATAATTTGTACTTTTATTGTTATACTTGAATATTTTATGACTTTTTAAATAAATGTGAGAGCTAAATGAGGGCTTTGTGACTTTTCAAACTACTTTATATTTTGAGTTTAAATAAATTGTAACGATCGCTTCTTTGTGCACGTTACATAACGTTGGTTTGATAATTAATCTTTCGTCTTGTGAGCCGTTGATTTCCTGATTTTAGGATGGTATCTTTCTGTTTCTGAATGCGCTATAGATAAAGATCATTATCTAAATTGATTTCTCAATTTCATTAATTCACTAATTGAATCCTTTTGAAGATCGTTGATTCAATTCCTGTATTGGAACAAAACACCCAGTATAAATCTCCAGGTTACTTTTATAGGTTTTGGAAAGAAATAATGCGTGTTGTTGGTTACAGATGCCTCAAAATGCAGTGTGAATGTTCTGAAATAGAATTTCTCAACAAAAATCGGTAATATATATCTGATTAACATTATTTATTTCACTGGAAATTCCGCTAGGTTAGGTCAAATAAGCGTTTTCTCTGAGTTTAAAGTTCGTAATATGAGTTACATGATATTTTAACATTGTTTTGAGCTTTTTCGTTCATAACTCATAAACAGTAAGATATTTTATTTTGCTGCCTGTCTAAACATGTATCAATTAAAAATACTCATTCCTTGGGTTTCAAAATGGATTCCAATGTGCATTATATGATATAACAGCAAAAGTTTCGTATGATCATGTGTTCAACATTGAGGGACGAGAAATAATGACACTAGCTCAGCGACTACCAGCCTGTCTACTCATTCACACTTGATCAAATTCTGTTCTACAGACGTCTGTCGGTAGGGGGGTTTTCAAAAGTATCGAAATGGCATCAAGGGGTTTTGTACTACTTAGGAATATGTCTACAGAACCAATGAAATGAATTTTTATTTGTCAAGACGGCGCGCCGTCTTTCAAAAGAACACGAAAATTGGCCCAAACTCAACCGTAAAATTCTTGTACTCAATAACAAATACAAATACCAAAATACTTCTAAATGAAAGTGTGTAGGTACAGACAGACAGACAGATCAATGTAAAATGCCGCCGTAGGCGGCTGGCTCGTTAGGAAATTTAATTCCTCTTAAGCCTGGTTGGAAAAGAGGTTGGAAGTGAACGTGCGTTCGCTGAACTGATGGCATGAACGTGTGGCCGGCACCGAGCAGACCCCGCGCCAATCCGCGAGGATGGTATTGTTGGGCTCCCCGCGACGTAGGTGACCCATGTGAGTGGTGGAGCGGTGGTGTGCCCAAGGACACCCAGCAAGCCGCCGCACAGCGGCAACGCTGGATAATGACGGCGGAAACGGTTCCTTTCAGAACGGTGTTGGAATGGTGTGATGAGGGGTGTGCGAGTATGTGTATGATTAGTGGTGATGTGTATGTGTGTCTAGTTGTGTTTCGAGTGCCGTGGACTGGTGCTGAAGCTGTTCCGGCATTTGCCTTCACCGCTGAGGTGTGTAGGTGCAGTTTGATCCTCTGTATTTCTTTGCCCCATCCCCTACTTTGGCATTTAGAAAGAGATGTGTTTTTTCGGTTTCTCTACAGAACAAAGCGTCCTATCGAGATGGGACTGTTTTTATCGTAAATGGTACATAACGTTTAACGACTCAATATATGAACTGAGTCTGGATGATCTTCAATTGTTTTTTGATTAAGGTATTTCAGAAAACCAAATTTCGACTACCTTTAAACTATCGTAATTGGCCGTGATCAGGGTCTTTTGAAAATCTCTTTCTTTCATCAAGCGCAATTCACACCATGCGTGCCACGTGTGTGCTCACGCGTGCAACTATTGCGTGCGTTTCTTCTGCATTTCGTTGAAACTGCACGTGCTGCTAGCTTTTTTAGGATTTTATGGTTTAATAAGATTTTAATATGTTGGCAATATTTAGCAGAATAAAAATAAAAACGTCACGTGTATTTTTATTTTGAAAAAAGGCGCGATCTTATGAATCATTTTTTTAAAAATAATATATTAATATCAGTTGATATGAGTCTATAATTAATTACACTATACCAAAAACAAACTACACAATTCAAGAAATCTCATGTTAAATGCTACTGCAAACGTTAAAATGAAAATGAAAAGACTTTAAATCATAGTTTTAAACATTCTAACCTAGCGAACCTATTCAACTTTTGCAGTTTTTTCCACAGCGATACCAACAGTGTTATTTTAGATTGGTATGAATAAAAACACCAAGTTTTCCACTAAAAATGCAGGAAAAAATCAAACAAGTTCTAATTTCGTGTGTCAGCACCTTAGGTCAGCACGCGGGGTGCTAACGCATTGACGAGAAGCATGGTGTGAATGGTGGAAACGCATGCAACTGGATTGCATGCAATAATTGCGCGCGTGGGCACGCGTAGTGTGAATTGGACTTTAGATACCTTAAAGCAGTGGTTTCCAACCTTTCTGTACCTCTACCCCGTTTTTTATAAAAAAATTGTTGCGCCTTCCTCAATTTTCGTAACAATCTAATTTCATAAATACTCACCTGCCGCGGTTCGCGACGGCGCGGCCTCCCTCCCAGGTGTGGTCGTAGCACCCGCCGACTGCGACGCCGCTCCCACCGGCACGGACGCTGCTGCCTCCGGGCAGGCCAGCGCACCGTCCGTGGATAGCGGCTTAGCGGCAACTATTCAGCTGCCGAGGGCGACCTCGGATTCCCCCGCCGCCCCCCCTGGGGAGCCACGGCGCCAGCACCTCGTACTCCGAGGCGCTGTCGAGGGACAGCGACGTGATGTCGTACGCCTCTTCTGTCCAGGACTGTAGCAGTAGCTACGAATCCGATTGCGACGACGGCTTTACAAAAGTCGCCAGTCGGTCGAAGAAAAGACGCCGAGATTCTCCCGCTGTGGAACCGCTAGCGGCCCCGGCGGCGAACCGTTTCTCCGCTTTAGGAGCCGAGAACGACGCCGCACTCCGAGGGCGTCCCGCCGCGTGTCTCCCTAGGGTGCCTCCCATAATCCTTCACTCGAAGGACGACTGGGTTCGCATCTAGACGGAACTCACACGGCTTGATCTCGTTGTCGCGAAGGCCAAAAACCTCCGCGACGGTATTATGATTAAGCCGCAGGCGGAGCGGGACTACCGCGGGATCAAGGATCTCCTCACAAGGCTGGGTCTATCCTTCCACGCGTACCAGCTGACGAAGGAGAAACCGCTCAAGGTTGTCCTCCGGGGCATCCCGGAACCGATCCCCACCGAGGAAGTAAAGGAGGCTCTTTCTAGCAGAGGCCTCCCGGTTCTTTCTGTTCACCGGATGCGCCGAGG
>VTPC01000725.1:0-15206 GCA_011009095.1 Ignelater luminosus | reverse complement strand
AGGTACTCGGTCTGAGGGTGTCCGTGGAATCCCCGCGGAGCCGAGCAACTACAGGTCAATGCCACCGTTGTCAACGGTTCGGACATTCGCAGCGATGCTGCAACGCCCCACCCAGGTGCGTGAAATGCGCCGGTGCCCATCACACCGGAGATTGCGCCAAGCCTAAACAGACGCCAGCCACATGTGCCAACTGTGCTGGTCCACATCCGGCGAACTACAAGGGGTGCCCCAGGTATCCCCGCGTAGCGAGCGCGTTGACGGGCAAA
This sequence comes from Ignelater luminosus, assembly GCA_011009095.1. Lineage (NCBI taxonomy): Eukaryota > Metazoa > Arthropoda > Insecta > Coleoptera > Elateridae > Ignelater > Ignelater luminosus. Next base: position 14,940 of record VTPC01000725.1, on the reverse strand, counting down.
GCGTCTACTCCAGGAGAGCGGACCACTGCATCCACCACCCGGGGCGAATCAGCTTCGCGACCCGCACCCCCGCAGCCGAGGCAAGGAAAGCGCGCCAGTCGCACCAACTAGTAGCGCCGGTTCTCCGAACTGGTTACACCTGCTGGGAGGCCTGGACTTTACGAAGCTCATCCGGGCGCTGAAGACAATCGGTCAGCGACTCTGCGAGGCCCCCGGTCTCGCGGAGATGTTGACCGCCACTGGATTCTTCATCCAGGACGTCCTTGAAGCCACCCAGGCCTAAGAAGACATCAAGCCCAACTGCCAACCCAAGGGCCCGCTGCCGATAGACGCAAGCTACAACATCCACTCCAGGTGAAGAAGACTACAGGCGAAGGATATGGGAATTTAAATTCGGAGATCCATCAGCCAGCAAGTTCATCGTTCATCATCGCAATCGCTCTCATTTAGCCCGTCTGCATCTAAACATAGTCGAGCTCCGACAGTCGAAGCAGTAAGACGTGCTCTAGAGCGCTCTCTCGACTTTAACTCCGCTTCAGTTTTACATTCGTCGTAATGGCCGAACCGGACATGGAATTGTACGAGGATCTCCTCAATCTTTGCAACATTCCCGCACTCGATAGATTCGTCGCCCAGTACGAGGGCAAATTCATTTTCACCGCTGACGGTACACCGTACCATCAGTGGAAGAAGACAATCCAACCACCACCACCAGCTGAAGACACCACCGACACCGCTGCCGAAGAGAAAAAGCCCACGAAGAGGCAGAGGCAGCGGGAAAAGAAGAGGGCTGCATGGGAACGCGCTGCCGTTGCAAACGCCAGCGCCCCCTCCCCTGCAGGCACATCAGTCGCTCCCACCATCGGCGACGAAGTCTCGGCTGGCGTAGACGCGGCTGCCCCCGGGCCGTTACGCTCTGCGTCAACTGTACGTAGCGCAACACCACCACCCGCGTCTCCAACACCGTCATACTCCGAGGTACTACAACGCCCAGACAGCGCGATGTCGTGCGCCTCGAACGCTTCCCAGACACGCACCGAAGAATCTGCAGACACCGACTGCGAAGATGGTTTCACCACCGTCGACGGCAGAAACAAGCGAAAACGTCGAGCATCCCCCACAGTCCAACCGCTTCCGGCCTCGACGGCGAACCGCTTCTCCGCGCTAGGCGCGGAAGGCGACGCCATACTCCAAGGAGGCCCCGTCGAGCGTCTCCCGCAGGTGCCCCCCATCGTCCTTCACTCGAAGGACAGGTAAATTTAGAAATTATACGAGATCCGATTAGGATAACGCATTACATCGTAGAGAACGTTCCATCATACGTTAATTCGTCGATATTACATCCTCTACTATGCTATATAATAATCATACTGTAAATAAAACGTGCTCAATAAAATTGGTTCATCTCAAAGCAGTTCCTGAATCGCTTGTCAAAAATAAACCCGCCAACCCCTTTCCCCTCTGACCCTATCATTACGTAATTAATAAAAGAAGACACACCGAACCGTAGAAGGTCACTCTACCGTACTGCTTCTTTGCCTATTTGATACTTAACGGAAACGGCTTTAGGAAAACCAAATTTAGCTCCTTTGCTATGTCCCAACGTTTATTGTCTATAGTTAATCGTAGTTCCCGTCCCCAAGTCCACCAACCAACCGACCTCCATTGCTTGCGTCGTCTCTTCCCCTTTCCCGGTTACTCTCTCCCCCTTTCCCGGTTACTCTCTCCCGACATTTCTCACCCGCCTTTCGCCAGTTAACCCGAGCGGTCCGGGATTGCTGCTTTGTCAGGGTGCCTAGCCAACGTCTCAGAAGCCGGCAACGAGACGTATCTACGTGACGGAGGGCCCAGTATGCGACGGGCAGGGCGTCTAGCTCCATTTTTGCCAGAAGCCCCGCTCCCTTGGAAGGACAACTGGGTCGGCATCTTGCGAGAACTTGCACGGCGTGATCTGACTGTTGCGAAGGCTAAAAACCTTCGCGATGGAATACTGATCAAACCGCAGACGGAGCGGGACTACGTGGGGATCAAAGAGGTTCCGGAACCTATCTCCGTTGACGAAGTGCAAGAGGCTCTCTCTAGCAGAGGCCTTCCTGTCACTTCGGTGCACCGTATGAGACGCGGTCCAGAGCGCGTCCCAATACCCCTGGTCCTAGTCCTGCTGGACAAGGCCCGCGAAGGCGCAAAGGATATCTACCAACTGACAGACCTCCTAAGCCTAAAAATCACCGTCGAGTAGTCACGCAGTAGAACATCTTCAGGACAGTGCCACAGATGCCAGAAGTTCGGGCACTCGCAGCGCTGCTGCAGTGCCCCGCCAAGATGCGTGAAATGCGCCTGCAAACACTACACGTCCACCTGTAGCAAGACCCGCCAGACGCCAACCACCTGCGTTAACTGCGGAGGGGCGCATCCAGCTAACTACAGGGGGTGCCCCAGGCATCCCTGCGTAGCCAGCTCGCCCACAATCGAGGCAACCACCACCCGAGCCTCGAACCGGGGTCGCACACCACCGCGCCCCGAAACTCCGCAGCCAGAGCGTACACATACACCCCCTGCCCGTGAAGATGCCGTACAAACTGCTCCACCCAACGACGCCGGTCTCCTAAACTGGATCAACCTACGGGGACGCCTGGACCTTACCAGGTCACCCAGGCTGTGAAGAACTTCGCCCAGAAGATCTACGAGGTCCCCGGCCTCCCTGAAATGGTGGTAGCCACCGGCACTTTCATTACAAACATCATGGCCATCATCGCGGCCTAAAAAGCTCAAACGCTCACCCTAGGGCCCGCTGCTTAGAGCAGCACTCATTAACCCAACACCGTTTATCTACAACAGATGCAAGAAGTGTGAGGCACAGCCTCGGTATTCTGACTGTCCGCCACGTTCATCGTTCATCGCAATCGCTCTCTTCCATCAGCACTCCTCGAGGTATCAACATCTCTACTTCCATCGGCAGCTTCAACAACGACAACACCTCCGCGCACAAGCCATTCCGGGACCTATTCCAATCCTTAAATTTGTTTAATTTTATTAATTTATTTTATTTCCATCATTTTTCTAATTTTATTTTATTTTATTTTTTCCCTTTCGTTTTATTTTATTTTATTCGTTGCAATTTGTATCGCAGTTTGGCAGAATACACGAAACTTTACGTTTCGTTTTTTAAAATAAAAGGATACTCGAGTCGATACCAAAATTCTGGTCGTGCTCTTTTCAGAGCGCCTCACGCAATTATCACCGCTCCTCGACGCCCGTCGCCAATACTCTGCCTGAGCTAGCCCGGCCTGCTAAAACCGACGTCCTTCGTACCGACGTTGACGCCGGTTGGCAACACGGGGCGGAGGCTCGGTACAGTTCCAATTTCTCAGCCTCGTCCGCAAGGCCTGCTCTGGGGGGGGGGGGTAGGTATCCAGCAACTCCACTGCCATTGTAATTCCAGCCCGCGGCTCCTCGAATGCAACCACTCCACAACTTCCGTCCGTCACCCCTGGATAACCCCCTTCCCCCTCCCATCTTTTTTCCTTCCAAATCCTCTCGCAGCGCGAACTGCGGGGGTTGTGTTTCTGAAAAGAATACCAATACCAACCTACTCCAAATCACATTATTATCCACAATCCATTTTAAAAACACAACATTAATTCTCAAACAATTCAACATTCAATCAACCATTTTCCTCAATTCCAACATCCAATATCATAATTTCCAAAACCAAAACCTCTAACGCCAGCTCATCATCGCCGTCGCCCACATCAAGCAAGCACGAAATCCGTAACTACAGTTAAAATCTGAATCCCCATGCATTGTCCTATGGTACGGGTTTGAAACTCCACATTCGGTAGATTATATTTTGCTTCACTTGTTTGTTCTTTAATACATTTTTGCTGGTTTGTTTATTGTATAATTTAATTCTTAACAGTATACTGGGTGTCTCAAATGTTTCATCTCAATTTTTTTTTAATACTTATTTCACTTTGTTGATTAATCTTACAATTGCATAATCTACTTGCAGTATTTAATTATTGCTTGATAACTCCAAATATTTCTCATACTCTTTATTTTTGATTTGTGATTATCTTTTGTTCTATTTTCAATATATTTTGTCCTATGACTATATTCTTTTATTGTGGTTATAATTCCCTTACCTGCACTCAAGGCTGCTGCTGAGTCTAGTTGGGTAAGACCATAAGAGGTCTTTGTAAAGTAAGTATTATTGGTATTGTGTAATAGGTTACGTTACAAAATATTTTTAACTCCTTACAATATTGCAAGAAGTTTCTTTAAACTATCATAAGACACTAAAAAGTAATGTTGTGTCCCAGCAACAACTCGGATTTGTAAAACACTTGAATTTCTGCATTAACGATTTATTAACCTATTAATTACACTACGTGAAATTCTACAACTTTGTTTGATAAAATTGATGAAAGTATTGTCATTAATGTTATCAAAACCTTGTCACGCAGTGTTATTAGTGTTCGAGAACAGAACTGAATACAGAATAAATGTTGAGAACTGTCTTGCTTAACGATATGGAAAATTATGCTATCTTTGTGTACACTTCTGATCTAGAGTTCACTTTCTAGAACGTACAAAGAGCAGAGATGGAAATTTTGAATTCGGACAAATATGTGTACAAGTTTAATATTTGTAATAACATTACTAACATAGACAATCGTTCAATAATTGTTTTGTCAATAATTTGGTCTAAACAAAATAATGCTTATCTATGAATAATAACTATTACTATTAAAATGAGTATGGACCCTAATTAATTATTCACATGTAGAAAGAAAAAGAATAAAAACATTTATAAGATAATGACATAGTGTATCAATAGTAATGTAACATGAATCCAACAGTAATACCCGAAAATATTGCTGTGCTTAGCTAGGTATTATTATACTTCTATTTACATACTTCTAATTTGTCTTTGAACAAGACTATCTCCAACAAACACACTTGATTTCTTGCCCAACTTACATTCTTACATCTAATGACTATTCAGGACAGACTGTTTTTTTGAAAGCTGTTGTAACTTCCAAGATTTGAGTGTTTTTGGATTCAGTTTAGTATAGACATCATCACTGACAGATATATCTACAGGATATTTATGAGAATAGTTTATAACTTGATTGTGAAACAAGATAGCAACTTTAGATTTGAAATGTTGTAATGGATTCCATGACAGCTATGCATTAGGATCATTTTTAATGACTTTCAACTATTCTACAAAGTGGACAAAAGCCAAAATAATGGCAGTTTTGATCTTGGTAGAAGACAAATAATTTTGTTATTGTAAATTATGCCTTTATCCTCATTTAAATTTAATAATGTTTTGCAAGTAATCAGATTAGCAAAGGTTGTCAATCAGAATAAACAAACTGATATCAGCACTGATCCATGTCATGTAATTATTGTATGGAAACATGAACAAGAGCAGCACAGAAGGCTGTGCACTGCAAAAGAACAAACTTGTACTTATTATGAAAAGTTAGGTCTCAACATTAGGATGTTCTACAATTATTAGACTGATTTTCCAAGATCTAAATGCTGAAACTCAAATTTGTCATGAAATAAACAAAAAGAATATTAACTTGTCGTGTACATATTTTATTATTTGTAATAATGTACAATTTAAATATACGTTCTTCAGTAAAATTTGCAAAATTATAATTAAAACTTATATAAAAATTCAACAACTTTTTATTATTTTTTTACAACAATTATACAGTTTCAATTGTACCTTTCTTTCGTTGCGTCAAACTTCTTTCTTCTGCCATAAACGAAGTTTCTTCTGAAGTTTTTGCAACATTCACTTCGGAAAGTGTCGAACTTTCTCTAGAAGTAGACGGTTCTGTTTCAACTCTTGGTGTTTGAGGTCGTGGTAGAATAGAAATTTTGGGACTCATATCAACAACAGAATTAGGAGTCTTTTTTATTAGTTCTAAAGGGATTTCTTCAGATCTAGGGCGAGGCATTCGTGGACTACCTTCTCTTGACCTCAATCGATTGGTTGAAGATTCCCGAGATCGGTTTTTAGCTTCGATACGTGAATTGCCATTATCAGTACTGTCTCTTTTACCAGCACTTCCTGGTCTACTTGGACTTTCACAGTTCTTACGACAACGAGCTTCATCTGTTCGGTGTATAACACCAGGTACATTCTCCCGATGGGGAGCAGCAAATCCAGGTACTCTTCCCGTGTGGAAAAGTGGACGATTATCACGTGAGGCTCTACCAGCACCTCGAGATGCATATATACCACCACCTACATAAGCTGGACTTGGAGGTCCTGTTTGGCCAGGTATATCTAAAAGACGAGCAATGTGCTGCATTTTCTTTTGACGAGCTTTTATTCTTCCCTATTAAAAGAAATAATATCATTAATTTCTAATTGAACATAATGTATTTTATAAGAAGTTGAGTTTGTAAGTAGCTGGAATATAGCAGAAAAAGTTAGCAAGACATGCTTGCTAAATGTAGCTATGAGATTTGGTTATCCACTCATTTACTAGAGTTTTAGTTTTGTTGGTAGTGATAGAACCTGCTGATAATAGCATGACTAAATCAGTGGTTCAGATGAATAATGCAGTTAGTGGTTTCTGTACTAAGTATGCTGAACACTTAATAGGGTTGTCATAAATTGGTCACTGCGATCACGAAGACTAATAATTAGGCAAAACTTAGTATATTACATTCAATTTTACAAAAACTGATTTTAGTTTTTAGTATCTCAAATTAATTATGAAAACTCTTCACTATACTTGCCGCACTGAATAGATAGAGTAATCATGGGAAATTTTTGTGATATTCCCAAAAAAAGGGAAATTTCCTTCAAGTTGGCAAGTTGTCTACAGCTGCCATTTATACCACCTATCTTGTAGACAACTTGTCAATTTGAAAGAATTTTCCTTTTTTTAAGAATTACATGTGATTACTCTCTCTGTTAAGTGCAGCAAGTATAAACAATCTTGTTATACAGGATGGTCAAAAAATGTGGATTGCAGTTTCTCTCTATTTGTTATAGCAGAAAATTCTGCATCTGTCATTATGATTTTAGAGAGCATATAATTAGCTTTCATTTGATACTAAAGCACATATTTATACCTAAAAGATATTATCAGAAATTCAAGAACTCATTTGGTCCTTCAATTTCTAGAAATAGAAAGGTATTAAAATATATAGGGTATTTCATTTAAGAAAACTGAATACAATTTCTGAATTATTGGCATGGAGTTGCTCTCAATAGGTAATTCACTAGGGCGAAGGTTCTAAAGAAACTGAAGTTACCTTAGTAAGACGTTGCTTAGCTGCCATACATCTAATGTTATCATCAAATATAAACTTTGCAGATAACAAAGGTACTCTGTTAGAAGATGTACTTGACAAAGGTCTGTGAATTGTTATATGTAAACATCTAGAATCATCTTTATCCCCTGTAACTTCGATGTCTTGAAGAAATCCAACTAATTTAGCAACACCCCACCCAAGTCGTTTTGTGTCTGGTTCTACCAATATTAATTGCATAACATCAATCACCAAGAATCTTCTAATCTTTTGTCCATCTTTCCATGCCACCGTACACGCGATTAAATCAGAATTATCTGAAAAATAAAACATATTATTAGGTGCTTGCTTGGTTGAATGTACCACAAAAATATTAACAATCGCTAGATGCAATAATTTATAATTATTAATAAATTTGCAACTACAATTCAAAAAGTATCATATAATGATATGTTTATGATGTTTCTACATTTCATTTATAAATATAGAAATAATAGTACTAAGATGGGACTAAAAAGGAAATTAAATATTGAAACTACATCACAACAAAATTTTTATTTAAAGCTGCAGAAACTAAGCTCTAATTTTTTATTAAATTGATTGAGGCTGTATCAGACAAGCCTACATATTCCTATTTTTAATTGTGTTCAGTGAACAACATTAAAAATAAGTTTATTAGTTGATAAAAAATAAGAGCCTATGCCTGGCAGTGTTTGTTCACGCAAAGCATGTGTTCTAGCAATTGTGTGATTTCTGTGGTTGTGACACACAACGAGCTATACTCAGGTCCAAGGCTGTGTCGATTTGTACGCAGCTTTGTGGATTTGTTAATGGTAGTTGAGTTTCAATTTCTCCATTAAGAGTCAATACAGCATCTCTGACAAGAAAGAACACTCTGATTGCTCTTCTTGCTCTTTCAACCTGTAATAAAAATTTTTAATTCAGTAAAATTGAAATGCAACTTTTTTTTACTTTTATTATAACAGAAATTACACAAAATTCTCTTACTTCACCACAAGGTAATCTTTTTGTAAAATCAATTCCTGTCATAGGAGTTCCAGTTGGTGGTAACAATATTGCACTATCCATGCACAACCATTCTACATTTAAAGGACCTTTTGACATATCACAGTATCTTAAAAATATTATTTTTTAAATTTTAAATATTTTCATAATTCTTATTCAACTTACTCGTGTTCAAACATATCCAGAAATATCTCTTCACTTTTATAAAAATTCCTAAGCAATGCAGTACTTTGAGCCCTTGCAGATTCTATTGATGCTTTATGGACTTCATTCATTATATTTTTACCATCACATATAACAAGTTGTACTAATAATTTCAAAGCTAATTCTAACGTAACTAGTCGAACCCGACAGGAGGGCTGGCACGACAGTATCACAATATGTAAAATTTTTTCTACTAAATAAGTATTATATGAATATTTAATTTCTCTACTTGATTTAGAAGCAGATACTCTAGGTCTCAGCACTAGTTCTAATAAATCTGGCATTACTCCTGAAAAAAGTAATTTAATTAAAACAAGTTATTTCTAACACTGATGCTTAATGAAATAATTGTCTCAAGATATACTTATTGATCTAATAGGTATTTGCCGGTTTTTGCAGATTTTATAGAAATCTATTCAACTGTTATTACAACTAGAAATCAGCATTAAACACAAGTTTTTGATAAAAACAATAACAGATAAGCTTGACTTAATGTAGGTGTTTTCTCATTTATAGATGCAGCCATAAAGGTTACTTAAAACTGATAATAATTCCAACAAATAACTTAAAAAAATAATATTACAATCTTGCTTATGAAACATGGAATATTTGCAATAAATGAGCTTATCTTATCAAAAATTGAAAAAAAACAAACATTTTAAAGTAAATTTTCTCTAAATAGTACAACAACAAATTTAGTTTAAATCTTTGAAGTGATAATTGAATCAACAAAACTTTGAACAACAGTATCAAATTTATATGTTATATATAAAGCAACGAAATATTCATTTTAATACCATACCTTTATTGTTTGCCAGAGCATATAATAAACTCAGTGCAAAAAGGGCAGCATAATCGTTCTCTGTACAATCCAAAGCATTATATACCGTTTCAAGAAATGGTTTATCAGATATGTTTGAACTTTCAGTAGGTGTTGAAGCCAATTTCTCTTTTTCTTCATCTGTAATATTTCTAGGCTCTTCCAATAAATTCTCTCGTGAACCAGAACTGCTAGCATTTGATTCTACTTCAATTTGTGATCCATTTTGATGTTCAGATTCAGCATTATCAACTTTTCTTTTGTACATTTCATATTGTTCTAACAATTTGTCTATGCCTTGTTCAAACACACGTTTTTCTGTTTTTAATATAATCCAGGCTAAATTTCTAATTAATGGTGAATGAGCAATAATGAGGAAAACTTGCGATAACAGAAATAACGCAACTACACAAGACACTTTTCCATTTGATGTTTCATGTTGTTGTGATGTACCGGCACTATCAACAATACTAAGAGATTTGTTTAAAACCCTTGCCAAATTCTGTGTCGCTGTTTCCATTGTTACTTCAGATTGCCGTCGAACAGATGTCAGCGAATATATATACAAAGGAATCAACAACTTATGAAGTAAATGATCTGTTAAAACTTGATTTAAGCCTGTTATTTTGAGTAAGAGAATGTCATTTAAATAATGAAGATGATCTAAATGCTCTGCTACTAAATCAGCCAATCTATTCTGTGACTGGTGGCTGAAACAAAAAATGTTATTTTAAACTTACAGCTTCACTAAATAATTAAGAAATAATTACTCTGCATCATTTCGAACACATGTGTCTAATTCTTGAATGTGTTTTCCAATAAACCATACAATATTAGAAAAGTATGGAGCTGCAGTTCTATCTCTTATAAATGCCAACATACTGGCATCATCAACTTTATATACATTTAACGTTAAAGTTCGTACTGCAATTCTAACCATCGATTCTGGATGATTAAAAAACTTGATTGCTTCTGTGTATAATGGAAAGTCATTTGTATGCTAAAATATTTTTAGGTAAATTGTTAGTCACCAATGGAAATGTAAAGAATTTACCTCGTTATAGAAAAAATGAATTGTATGAGCATTAAGTTTTAAACTTAATGTTTTAAGGAATGAAATGTAATAAGCCATAACTTCTTCATCAGAAAAATCAAACTTATGTACAATTATTGAGTTTACATGATTATTAGACAATAAATAATCTAAAATAAAACTTTTAAGATTTGTATTTTATGAAGATATAAGAATACTTACATAATGAAGTTTCATTTCGAATATTTTCAAATAAAATATTTAAAGTTTGCAGTAGCTGCACACAAACATAACTGGAACCACCACTTCTCTGTCGCATAATGCGAAGGAAAAACGATAACATATTTTTCTCAAGAAAAAAACTGTAATCAAGTGTATAGTAAGCACATATAACACAAGACATATTGCAGTTTATATTAAAATCTGACAAAACTTACTCAAACACTGAAGAATCATTTTGATCACCCCATATAAGAATTTCAGCAATGGAACGTAATGTTTCAACAAGTAATCCACGGTTATGTTCTGAAACAGTCTGATTCCTTGAAAGAACATTATAGAGATATTTGAGATGTTCCAGAGAATGAGGATTCTTGGGTCGACCCCATCCACTTCCAAACCAACTACGACTTCTAAACATGCTTCTTACAATGTTTATTTGTATTTGACGTTAGGTACTTCATTAGTAAAATAAGTAATAACAATGTCGTTGCGTATCTTCAAATAATTATGACATACCTCCTCAATTAAACACTGCATAATTTTAAAAGTATTACGTAACTTAATAAAATAATACAGAACTTTATTACCTGTAGTTATTACCATCTACAATAATGGATAAAATGAAGATAATTGAGCTAGAACTGTCACACGTCAATTCCCATTAGATCTATTTATTTTTTTCTTTGTGAAAACCTGAAGATTAATGCGATTTTGAATAAATGGGAAAGCTAGTACATTCTCAATAAATACTAAATAATAATATACAAGAGCAAGTTAATAGTTGTTTCTAATAAAGATCTGATTATCATCAATAATAAGGTTACTCTAATTCCTATTTATTCTAATTTCTACTAAATAATTACAGAAATATAAAAAATTTAGAGGTTTTATCTTTTTGTAAAATTGCTTTTTCAAAACACCTTACTAATGATTTTCTACGGAATGTACTTCATATTTCTGGCAGCGTTGCAAAATTTCTGTACTTTTGGAAAATGAAAATTGAGGTTAGGTTGTTAGAGTTAGAACCTAGAACGTCAGAAATCTTAAATTTTAATTTATTATGAGTTTCCTTGACTTCATAATTTAAAATGAAAGTCCTCGAGCTTTACAGCGGAATTGGTGGAATGCATTTGGCATTAAAAGGTACGCAAAGTATAATAAATAAAAAAAAACTTGATTTGTGAGTACGTAACATAACCTTTTTTTTTCCAGAAAGTAGTATGGAGGGTGAAATAATAGCCTCGATTGATATAAATCCTACTGCCAATAAAGTATATGCACATAATTTTGCAGATATTCAGTTGTTAAATCGAAATATCCAAAGTTTAACCCCAGAGTATATTAATGAACTTAACGTAGATACTATATTAATGTCTCCACCTTGTCAACCTTTCACTAGAAATGGATTAAGAGAAGATATTAATGATTCCAGAACTGATTCTTTTATCCATCTTTTGAATATTTTGCCAAAACTAAATTTACAATACATATTAATTGAAAATGTTAAAGGATTTGAAGCTTCGAAAATGAGAAATATATTAGTAGAGAGCTTAAAATCATCAAAGTTTATTTTTCAAGAATTTATTTTAAGTCCTACACAGTTTGGTATACCCAATACAAGGCATAGATATTACTGTTTGGCCAAAAAACTTCCTAAACAATTTGATTTTAAAACAAATGAATTAGTAGTAAGTTTAGAAAATATTTACGACTGTTAATCCCGTTGTTTATTAATATTTGTTGCAGCTAGAAAAACTACCTGAAAAATATTTGAATAATGTTCAACAACCCTATCCAATATCAATGATTTTAGACCAGGATACATATACTGATCAGTATATTATTTCTGATGAAATTCTTCAAAAGAGAGCTATTAGCTTAGATATCTGCCACTGCAATTCAGCTCGTTCATGTTGTTTTACAAAATCCTATGGACGTTATGTTACTGGAACTGGTAGTGTATATACAAATAAAACAAAAGAGGAATTAGATGTAGTATTTAAAGAACTAGGAGATTATCAACAAGATGCAAGCAATTATCTAAAATGTATAAAACAATTGCAATTAAGGTTCTTTACACCTCGAGAAGTGTGCAGATTAATGTGTTTTCCAGAATCTTTTGATTTTCCAAAAGGTATTACAGATAGACAAAAATATATGTTATTAGGTAATAGCATAAACATTAAAGTAGTTTCAATATTAATTCAAATTCTGTATACTAAATAACAATTTCACTCCTCGGCTTTTTGTAATTTACATAAAAGTGTTGAAGCATTTTGAAGTTTCATATTACAGATTGTATTAGAAGTTTGAAAAATCCTGGACTTTTTAAATATTTTATTACTGTGAATAATAATTTGGAAAGAAATACATTTTTATGGAATTTTAAATAAGTTATAAAGGGCAGAACTAGAAAAATTCAATTGATAGTAATAAGAACTATAATTTCATTAATGAAAATAATTTTCTAATAATCTATATCTAAGCCTTTACTGGCAAGTTCACATCCAGTTATGAATGTCTTACCTTCTTTTGTAAAAGGCTTTGTTGTTTTGAAAATCTTGTAACAATTGTAACTACTAGACTTTGAAACTATCAAGTGTGACACCATTCAAAACATAAATAGCATGTGCATATTCACATTATACGTTAAGATAAATAAAATTGATTTATTTAAAATGAATAAATTTTTTATTTTGTGTAAAAGTAATAAAATTTGTTGGGATTTAAAATCTTATTTTAAGTGAGAAAAATATTTTTTTAAAATCTGATGGTTAAACGTGACTAATTCTTTCTATTTCAGTGCTTTAAGAGCTGTATTAAAGTATTGTTTTCAATTATTTTTGATTCTTTAATGAGGTGTCCCTTTTAACAGGCTGATTTGGGTTGGTATTACTGTACTTTTTCTTCTTGAAAATTATTATATGAATAATTTATTTCAATGTCAATTATGATTACCTAGGTATGGAGTTTTACTACAATTACATGTTATATGCCAAAAATCCCTAGAATCCCAAGAATAATGAACTTAAATTCCTCAATAGAAAAAAATAATATAAAAACTTGTGTTATACTGCCATTGTCAACAAAGAACCTAATAAAACATGTTTTAATACACTAATATATGGTACCCACATTGCATTTGGTACATTAATAATTAATGGTAGTAAAAATTGATCATTAGCTGATTCAACTTAAACATAGAGCTACCACAGATTCTTGTGGTTAAAATAAGTCGATTGGACCAAACTTACCTATATACCAAAATGATGCCAAATATGCTGCTGCTCGAGTCTCATTTAATAATGAGCAGACTGATCATTTCATTCTGCTTATTTTCCTTCATTATCAGTAGGAAGAATTTGATATTTATTCTTCTACTTTTAAAGAACATTTTTTTATGGACAGCATCTAAAAATGTCTGATTTTTACATAATCAAATAAAAACTGCCTTAATGTGATTTTACCCATCTGAACGAAACCAATTTTTAATTTTGGTTTGTCCTGTTTGCATGTGTAGACTAAAAATAATGATAATAAACACTTGACTATCGAGAGAGAAAAAAAATATAAAAAATGGCAAACGAACTTTAGGAACTATAGACATCACAATAAGCTGTATTTTCAAATAGTGAAATTAATTGACGTCATAACACATTTTTCCTTTCAGCATGCTACAATAGAGATTTACAGGAGGTTCCGTAACTTGTTTAATCTTGAAATACCTTAATACCTTTATTTTAATAATGTGCTAAAAAAGCTAAGTTTTTGTCAAATTTCTGAATTTTTTACAGGAATACACAATCTTAATTTAGAAAATAAGTTAGGAAACTTTCTGACACAGTTTATTTGCATGTAATAAAGTTTCAGATTTTATATAAAGCAGTACTGCTGTTATTTGAAAACAAAAATCCAGCAGTAAGTAAACTGACAATGAAATGGGTAAGCTGACCTTAAAAATGAACTGTAACTACATTAGTAAATTAGATATACCTTATAATCGGCGCGATTCCGAATGATTTGCATTAATATCAGCGCTTGCTTTAACTATCAAATTAAAGCTTTTGCTTTAAATATGTTCAAGTGCTATTCTAAACGTTGCAGTTCTTTAAATTTTAAATTAGAAATGTCAAAAATTGACGAATGAAGCTTTAATTTTAACACCAACGATTTTGTTTGCTTTAACGTTGACGTAAATAAGCGCAAGAAATGGAAGCAGTAATTAATCGATTGTGTGTTGAGCAGTTACAAGAAATGGAGGAATTGTAACATAATAGTGATAAAGAAAAATACAAAACATGGTTTGAATAAAGTTTTTGAACTTCTTTGCAGGAATGAATTAAAA
>VTPC01000723.1:105770-156179 GCA_011009095.1 Ignelater luminosus | reverse complement strand
TTTTTTTCTTGACGACAGTTGCACTCAGTGACACGGACAGGTGTATGATGGGAAGTCATATCATCCATCCCTTTTATTTCTAGGCAGTTGTCTGCAATACCCTTCGTGATGAAAAAGTCAATCAAATCTGGTGTCTTGTTGTTATCTGTAGGCCAATATGTAGGTGTTCTTGATGAGTGGTATTGACATTTTGATTCTTTAATTGCTTCCAGAAGAGTTTTACCTTTTCCTGGTGTAATCAATCTTGAACCCCATGCTGTGTTTTTCACATTGAAGTCACCTCCAATCTTGGGCCCAAGTTGTTGAAAATATCTTTGCATTGTTGTTTGGTAATGCTATAGCCTGGCGACCAGTAGACCGCACCAACATTTAGTTCGGCACCATTATACTGAATCTGTATAATAGTAGCCTGCCAATATGATTCCCTGATTTTTTCTTGGTTGAAATGCAAAATGTTTTGATTGACAATAATAGCTGTACCTCGAGCACGTCCACTAGGATGTGTGGTCCAATACACACAGTAACCTCTAATTTTGATGTAGTTTTTATCAGTGAAATGTGTCTCTGATATCATTGCAATATCTATGTTGTTAGTTTGTAGGAAAGCTTCCAGTTTTTGGATTCGTTGTACGAGTCCATTGGCGTTCCAAGTTGTTATGCGCAGGAACGAGTTATTATCCATTACAAGTCTTGGTCTTTAGCAGTGGGCTTAGTTTCTAGCTTTTCCACTCTATTAGATAATTGTTCAAAGTTATTTTTAACTTGAGACTGGAATTTCTTCGGTTGTTGTGTTTTTAGTTTAACCTGATAAGTAGGACATCCTTTGTAGTTGGCTGTATGTCCTCTACTATTACACAGTACATATGTAGGTTCTGTATTTCTATTTGTACATGTTTTTGTGTGATGATTTCCAGCGTATTTCGCACATCTAGGGTTTTTATAACAAGAAGTCTTTGGTATGTCCAAGCTGTTAACAGTTGGTGCATTATGGAATGTTCTTAGATTTCTTGGGGGCTTCTATTTTAATCCTACAGTGCAGCAAGGTTTCGATTTTAAACACGTCTTTATTGTTGTTTTTTTGTTCAATATCAACAAAGATTGAACATAATGAAGTGACAATAGATAAGTAAACCATAGGAACATTACAAAACAAAACGCTGTAGGTACTTATACTTTTCGTTTTACAACACCATGTAATTCTTAAAAACAAAAGTACCGTAAGAAATATGTTCAAAAGTCAAAAAGCTAACTCTCTTTTGTTGCAGAAAGTTTCTGGTTTAAGTCCGCCCTTTTTTGGCCGAGTTTAATGGTAATATGTGGAAGATGTTATGTGGGATTTTGTTAGCGCTCTGAAACTGCTTATCAATATACAGTTCACATCTCTCTTTTGATATGTGTGCGTTCTGAGATCGGCTCTGTTGAACAGAGCCAATTATTGTTGTGAAATAACTAAATATACTAAGAATTTAATAAAAAACACATTTAGAATATCAGGAAAAAGCAACCAAGAGGAGCAGGTGAAACCGAGATAATAAATAAAATACAAAGATTGAAAAGATTTGATGACTCACTACACAGCACGCTAGATATGGCAATGTTACTTGAATTTGTATCTGATTCCAAATAATATAACTCTTGAGTTTAGGTTTTGGTCATCTGATCCATATATTGTACTTTGGATACGAACTGCATTATTTAAGGAAATATCTTTTATTATCTCTATAATGTCGTTATTACAATTCTAAGCAAGTCAATATAAGGAAATCAATTTGAATGTACATAACTCTATATCGATGAGTTAGAGAAAACTTACTGAAAAGAGGGTTAGTCTAGGCATTGCAAATACCATAGACCAGCCTACTAAGATAAACAAGAAACAAAAGTGTGGAACAAAACAAAACAAAACTTCTGCTTTGAAATGAAAACCCTGCCAGGAAATGTTCATTTGGATAAAGCTACAGCTATATGATCCTCTACACAATCTCTTTCATGAAGCTTACAGGTAACTAGTTTCAATTTGGAAAAAGGAGTTCAAAGCCGGGCACAACACAATAATGAGTGTATCCGCAAAGTCAGATTTTCTGTGTTAAGAATAACTGGAAGATGTAAGTTCCGAGGTTAGACTGATTCTGATTGGGTTAGGCTAGATTATGCTTTTGTCAAATAAAGTTAAAAACGATCAGAACGATCAATATTTACATGACGCCAATAACAATCAGGGCCTGAAATGGGTTGAGAATTCTCCTGTTACCTGATAGAGAATTTGATTTGGTTTGCACTTTTGGAATTGATAGCGTTTTTGATAGATATGGGTTTCTTTTCTAAAAATGCAAATAACTCCCTTGATTATCTAATAAAGAATTTGCTCTCAAATTGATAGCATTTTTGAGAGTTGGATTTCTTTCTCCAATATAACGTTTAGAAGAGAATCAAGGCTGGATTTAGAAAACTTAATATCATTTCAAGCAGCACGTCATAAAATCGCACATAAGCTGTACATAATACATTAATTTTATGTCGCTCAATATGTAATGGATGTTTCTTGCAGAGCTTTTGGCTGTCAATAAGAACATTTTGAAAAATCTCCACCATCCTCCAATCTTCAGAAACTGAAATTTGAATTAAATGAAAAACGAGTCTGGAAAACATTTCAAAAAGGTGCTCCAAAGTTTTTTTTTGGCAAATCGTCTTGGTCTTTTTTATAAACTATTAATTGACGAGTTATTAAAGAGCTATAGAATTCTAGGATGTTCAACTTCATTCACAATCCAACTCAAGATATATTTGGCTGATCAAGTGACTCATCGAATACAACTTGCGTGCTGATTCTTTAAGCAATATTTGGAGCCTCATTCGAATTTCTTGCCTAAAAATTTGAGCCATGTGAACGATGAATATGGCGAGCGATGCCACCAGGATATTGCTACTACAGTGAAACCTATATACAAATAGTTAATGTGGTTTACAAGAGAAAATCTGAATCAATTATTTTTGAGCAATGTAACAAAATGTTGAAAATATAACTGAGAACGGTATATCGAAGATTCTTGTATATATTTAAAGGAGAACATTTTGTCTTATTTATTTCCACCCTCATATAAAAGACTTTAATTAAATTTTAATTAAAGTTGAAATTGTATACAGGTGTGCACCTATACATTAAATATCTTTTTTTGCAAGAGGAGATTTTAATTAGACGAGAATATTGAAAATAAACATGTAAATGTTAACTGGAAAATAACCATAAAACGAATGAATAAATACTGAAAATTATGTAATATTTGATATCAACCTTAGAAAAAAAATACCATTTTCAGTTGTTAAGCATATTTTAATATTAAAAATAAAAAAATATTAAATATCTAAAAATAACTGTGACAATAGCCGAGTTTTAATGTTTAATTCCTGTTGATCAATTTGTGAATGGAGGAGCTTTGGTGATCATTCCGTTACTAAATAAAAAATTCTAAGACCATAAAAAGGAGTTCCAAATCGAATAAATCGATAAAACTAATCGAGTATGACTGCCACAGTATACCTTAAATACCTGCAATTAATTCCCATATAATTATACCGAACTGTATCTGTGAGACTACGGTGAATCGTACATTTGCAGACCCCGATGTCCTTGGTATAAGTCTTTCAACTTGTGGCCTACTTACACACTGTTAAACTTTGATCATGCTAAGAATAAAGCGGCATGTACACAGACCACGTCAACAGTTAACGTATTTTTGTCCCGCTCGGCATAAACACGATCAAAATAATCACAACTATTGTGACATAAGAGGCACATATGCCATGCAAGAATCATGCAATATGCGCAAAAGGTAAACACTTCGGGGTAATTGACAACGAGCGGGTACATACACGACTTGAGACCACCTTCACTCCCAGCACACACTTGAATATCAAAGCAATGCGTGCATACTGATAAGGACATTTGTGCACTTGCCAATTACTATTTACTTTTCGAGAGGGGAATTCAAAGAAATTTCAGTTTCACTACATGTAACTACCTATAATAAAGAATGACAAATCGCTTTTTTTTCTAGAATAGCTAACTATACGTGCGAAGGATTTTCTGTTGTCGAAAGTTTCTATTCGCCCAGTAAACATAAACAAATTTATTTACAAAAGTTCAAGAGAGTTCTTTTTCAATGACTTTTCTACCTAACACACGCATAATTTTGTTCATATAGAGAGAACGCTGCGTGTACGTCCAGCGCGCAATTTTTATTACAATGCGTAATAATTTATACGAATCGGCCGGAAATTGATTTCATACTTAAAATATACGTAAAATTACAAATATTAACAGTAAAAATATTTTGTTGCCGACGCCAACTCTGTTGCAATGAACGTTCTAGGTCCAAGTTGTAACTTTCGATTTTCTCACACTTAAATTTATTATTAGAAAACGGAATTTTAAGCAAGCAAATATAATTTATAAAAATAGCTAGACGTACACATTATACAAAAATTGTAGTTACGTTAAATATAATGGGGTACAAAAATAACATTAAACGAACTAGCACGGTAGATTTGAAAAATTCTTGTGTAACGTTTGAAAACTGAATAATATTAAGTATGAAATGTTTAATATAAAATAATTTTCGTTGGGCCTAAGAGTAAAAAATGTCAAAAATATCAATATGAGAATAGCGTGTATCGCTTGTAGTGACATAGTAGTTCGCTTTTAGCACCTGTTGGAATTTGTAAACCAAGAAATATTTAGAGTTTCTCTTTCTTTACTTTGCTAAAAGAACATAGTTAAGTTAGTGTTCGTAACTTATTATTTCTTCGTCAGAAGCTCAGTTAAGTACACTTTAGCAAGTAATAATTGAGAACGCAAATAACAGTTAATTCATACACCATGGAAATTTTTGCCACCACAGGCAAAAAAGAAAGTCTAATTTAGTTCCTTCAAATGATATAAATTGCTTCTTTAGAGAATTAAAACAATTGTAAAACTTTAGGTTTTTTTAAAAAAACTGATATCAAAGAATGAATTGTGTTATGCATTATACCTTTAAATAACTTTTACAATTTAGTATTAAACCTGCATTGCAGACATAGTAGCATTTTGCTGATTAAGAAAATATAATAATCGTTCGGTTAAGGAATCTGAAGAAATGAAGATTTAGTGCGCTCTGGCGCAATTTCGGATTTTTACGACCTTGCCCTCTTCACATTAACAAATAACTGTAAGTAAGAAAAACTGTATCATTCAATTCGAATAGTTTAACTTACATAAAAAACCCAACCGGTTCATAAAAGACAAACCGCGCAAGAAAGCCTAGGTAATTCAAAAAGCTCGAGCAGGTCCAAAAAAAAACTGTCTTGCCTTTCCAAACCTAACCCTGGAACCATACCTGGACAGATAGTATCTTATATGTAGATTTGTAACATGACTTGTTTAAGGATTTGGAAAAATGCCCATCTTTAGTTTTTGCCTAAATTATTATACCTAGTAATCTAGATCAGTAAAATCGAAGATGAATCTTCTTCAAGGGTTTCTTGATTTTAAGTATTCTAAACTCTGGAGATCTTTACCGCAGTTTTAGTTCAAATATCTAAAGTAAGAAAAGGAGGATAAATATTGCATATACATTCCAATCCAGAGTTAGTTGATTCAATTCAATAATTATTGGAAATATATCGACGGTTCTTCTTTTCGGTTTCCTTCCAAATAGCAAGAAGAAAAGTCACTTTCAGCAGTTGGAAAGAATTGAAACCAACAAAACAGATTTCATGCTTTCGTCTTACCAAAGTCTTAATCTAAATTCTCTACCAAACTCTTTTGGAAACAAACATAGGCATGTCATCTGAAAATACTTTATGCAGCTATCATGTGAATTTCATTCTTGCGGACTCAAATCGTCTTGGTTCAAAGCCTATGCAATGGTCCTGCTTCGAAACTCGCAGAATATTGAGCAACACCCAGCAAGAAAAGCGATGTCTAGTTAATGTTATGTACTGGTCATCAGTTACGTCACATTACATTTAAAATGTGGAAGCTCGAACATAATTTTTTTTTATTATTAAAAATCCTTTAATGGATATGACTTGTACAATCTTAACACTTAGTTAATTTAATACAATTGATAAATAGTACTCTATTTCAGTAAAAACATGTACGGGGTTACTACACCAGTGTCTAGTTCCCTAGCCAAGTTTTAACTTATGATGCAATACTGTATCACTACACTGAGTTCACAGCAAGTCCAAAGGTTTAACACGTTTGAGTCTTCTCACGCCTTGGATAGTGTCCAAAAGTTGAATGGCTTTGGATTTCCTTGTTGCTTACGTATCAGTATGCATTCGTAATCATACGCAGGAACTTGTTCTGGGTTCGTTGGATAACTTCAAGATTGGATTTTTTAGCACAGCCCACAGTTGTATACCGTACATCCAAATTGGTTTAAAGATTGCTTGGTAGATCAATCTTTTGGAACCTAGGCTTAATTGGAAAAGAAGCCCAATTAGCCAGTGCATTTTTCTTCTTTTGTGTCTGATTTGCTCAGCTTTTGCTTTACATGGTGTTTCCTATTTAATCTGCCATCCAAATGGAGAAGCAAGTATTTGGCAAATTCGTTCGTAGGAATTTGCATTCCATTGAAGAAGATGGTTAGGTTGTCATCACTATTCCGCAATGCAAACGTGACATGAGTTGATTTTGTCTTATTAAGTTTTATTTTCCAATTTATTGTTTATTCGCTCACAGCATTCAGGGCGCGTTGAAGTTTCCTTACTGCTTCTATTTTCGTTGAATCAGTAGCCATGATCACAGTATCATCGGCTAAGGTTTCATTTGTAGTTGGAATATATGCTGTATATTGAATGTAGAGGAGCGGTCCAAGTACACTTTAGCAAGTAATAATTGAGAACGCAAATAACAGTTAATTCATAAACCATGGAAATTTTTGCCACCACAGGCAAAAAAAGAAAGTCTAATTTAGTTCCTTCAAATGATATAAATTGCTTCTTTAGAGAATTAAAACAATTGTAAAACTTTAGGTTTTTTTAAAAAAACTGATATCAGCAATCGAGATTTCCTCTGTCAAAGAATGAATTGTGTTATGCAAGTGACAGACCCGAATGTTTCATTTCAGCGAATCCTTAATTTGCCATAACTTCACTACATTTCTATTCCCTGAATTTAAATTTGAAATGCTTTTGGTTATCTTTTGTATTGACCCAAAAAATATGTCTTCTTGGTCTGCTATAGACTTTTCATTAAGTATTTTCTAAAGTATCGTTTTTCCACAAAATCGGTGTAGATTTCCTTCTTTTAGAGTGTACAGTTCTTCTATCGTGTATCACATTCATCAAAAAATTTGTCCTGTTTCAACCATAAAAATATAAACAATTATGACGACTAGAATTCATGAGCAACCAATAACACAGTTATTGAGCATTTTGCTATCAATTTTCCAACATATTTCTGTGCTCTTTTCTTTCTTGGTGATCACAACAATTCTCATGGATTCGTTTGAAGTAGTTACCCTGAAGTGGTGTAAATTATAAGTCTAGGATTTGAAGACTATACTACAGTAGTGTAACTAAGTATCGCTGCGTTTCCCTCTCTGCAAGTATATACTATGTGCTCCTTATAAATTTATTTTTTCATAGTCCAGAACTGAGACAAACCTTAATCTTTTCCCTTTCCTCTACCTCGAGGATATCTTCATTCAATTCCTCTAGCTTCTTCCTAGTCGAAACTAATATTATCAATAAAATCTGCCATCAATTCAGAAATGCTCATCAATTTTTCCACACCCATCAATTTCAGTTACAAGTAAACCCACCACAAGTTCTGACATCGATTCTGCATGCTCCAAAGGTTGTTATGGAGCCCCTGCATGTTTTAGCAAAGATCATCTAGCCATTCAGAAAGTCTCCGTTTTTTTTTGTTTGGTCATGATTTCTCATCATTCTCCAGGAGTTGATTTCACCGATTCCAACAAAGTCAACCTCGGACTGAAGATGATTACAGGAGTTCTTGTGGTAGCTCTTGGAGGCTCACTTCATTCGCTCTTTCTTCATTGTCATACTTACACCACAAGATGTTGCAGGTTCAAGTTAGATCATTTCAATTTTCATTTTTTGTTCATTTCACTACAAGAGACTGCCATTCTAATCATTGGTAGATACTATCTCCATGCCAAATCTCATCATTATTTGGCATAAAAGCTCTCCTTCTTTCATCTCCCAAGCCCTAAATAAATTTATATTCTTCTGGATCTCCTTAACAACAAAAATTTGCAAATTCCGCTAAAGTTCCACAGAAGATCTTGCAAGACTTCATCGCTGCCGGTTCCTATTTTCGCAATTCAGGATTCTCAGTTTTTTATTTCTTCTAAGAATAATACTTCAATTACATAAATGATCTAGGAATATTGGTCTAGAATCTTCATTGAAAAACTGGCAGTTCAGTAGAAAGTAAAATCTCTCAAGGTAAATTCTGTATTAAGCCAAGTCTTTTTTGCATTTCTGCAATTGCTGAACATTAACATGCCATTGGTTATAAATCTGTCTCTGAGAAATTTATTGTTACATTTCTTTTTAAAAATCATTTACCATGACGTAACTTACGGTAGATCAGCGGTAACGAACTTACTCCTGCATATTTCGGCATTGATCTCTTGTTTCTAAAATTGAACAAACCTGCGAGTTTCTTCTTGTTGTGAACTATGTCACGTATTAATTTCAGAAGTGGTAGTTCCACCGAAGACTGTCTTTACTTATTATTGTCATCTGGGAAAATGATATGGACTTTTTTCTATCTGCAGAAGAAGCTGAATACTAACCACATGAATCTCATATTGTAAGTCAAAACCTGACATTGAATCTGTAGAGTTATTGTCTTAAGACCTGTATTACAGGTAAATCCACTGAGAAAACTGTTAATAGCGTTACGGGTAGCGAACCTAGTAATTCTACATACATCAATTTTAGGCATATTTAGATCAACTTTGTACAAGTAAATTTAAGGGCCGGCAAATTTTATTATCGTTCGGGCAAACTTTTCTATATGAAAAAACAAATGACAATTTGTCCGTGTTTGTTCTTCTCTCTATGATATTTTAAATTTTCTAAAACTCTTTTAAGATACTTCCAGAGAAAGCTGACCCTACCCTAGATTTGCTTTGGTGCCCCAAGAAAGTGCAAAAAAGCAATCTTCTGTAAATTCATCAAAGAAACATATTCAATAACTTTAACTAGGGTGAAACGTTATTTGTAGAATATTTCACAAGACAAAATACAGTTCGGGATGATGTTAGTGTTATGTTTGTAATATCCTCTAACAAGCACGCAGCAAAAAAGAATCTAAACAAAATAATTGTTTTGACATGATATTCTCTGCAGGGAAATCTGAAAGTAGAGCTGACATTGGAGGTGATCTTAAGTTTCAAAATCACTTTAATGATCTAATGATTTTAATTTTTCCCAAAGCATCAATCATCTGGCTCTCAAACCTTGGGTGGACACATGTTGAACCAGCCTAGAATCGCGCATAGAGTTGTATTTTTAGTTAGTCATGTAAAAGTCTTTACGGTAGGTATTTGTTTTTCCATTCAATTAATTATAAGAAACATTCTATTACGTATAACAATGTTGAACATCTTGATACGTATTTGTTTTTCTTTTTTTCAGTGCAGGTCTTTATGTTCAAAACTAGATGATTTATTGCGGAATAACGTAAAGTAAATGAAAGGAAATCTTTGATGGTTCTGTACGTCACATGAATAAAATAAATGCATTGGTTTCAAAAACCAGGTCGTTTACTCACGTGATCACTTACCATAAGAGGCTATAGCGAGCTACTTAAGAAGTTACGAAGGGTTAGAAACTAAATGTAAGTGTCATATAAAAAATCAATAAAATCTGAATTTGAACTCGGCTTGTTCATTCTTCAATTTATTGTATTTGAAGATTAATAAAAAGCATCCAACTTAACATTTAGCGATGAACAGACTTGCAGTTTCTTATGGCTAATGAATTTGAAAACAATGCTCGAAACAAAAGAAAGGGCTTATTTTGAATAGGTGGCCGGCCATGGAAATTTAATTGCGACGTAGATAGCCAAACGCAGTTTTTCAGAACAAAAACAGTGAAATCTCTCTGACTAGAATGTTTAAAAATAAAAACAAAACTCACTACTTACTGTAATAACTAATAAGTAACAACAATTTTATTGCACTTCATTTTTAAAACGGTTTACCGCAATGATACTACCATGAAACGAAAGGTTGTAACCAAAAGACAAAAAAGTCATTTTTAAAATTGTTTTTATCGACGTTAGGAAATAATGGCATTGCAACAGATTACAAAATTTATTTTAATCAAACAATCACTGTTTCAAAATAAACATTTTGAATATTTGCCAAAAATTTGTTGAATGATTTGATTTATACAATAAAAGTAATAAAAAAGGATGTTTATGTGGTTCTTTACCTTTTTAATCTGGATATTCCACAATTTCTGTTTACTATTCCACAGCGTGGCATACTTTTACATTTACGAGAAAGATTTTCAGAGTTCTTAAGAAGGAATCCGGAGAAATTCTTATACGAGATAAAAGGAAACCTTTAGTGGGCTGCTTCTTCAAATTTAGCACGCCGCACGCGGATTTATAACAGTGGATTTTATTGGCGTTATAAATATTTCCTACTCGGTTGCTAACAAAATGTCGATATTTCTTTTCAAAAGACGTCATAAAAATTAAAATTCAGTCATAGAAATCCTGGGACTGGACTTTCTGTTACTATAAAAGCATTTAACCATTTTAAAATGTTTGTGTGGTTGTCTTGAAATATCTTTTTAACTACCGTAACATAATGAGGAAAGGCACGAGAGTCCAGGAAGTTGAATTCAAAGCATGCAAGAGTTAATGTTTATGTAACGTATACGTTTAACTTTTCTTTCCTTTTTTTAAATTTAATGTCTATTTTGAGGTCTTCATTAAATTTTGAAAATTATTTTAAAAATTATAATTTATATTCTTAATTAAAAAAAAAGCCCAAGAGAAGGTTTTTCGTATAACTTGTCACAAATGTAATAAATAATATGAACGGAAATATTGCAGAATATACTAAACTTCCTGGAGGCTGCATATTTCGTAAGTTGTATAATACTAATTAATGCTTCTTTATAACATACCGCGAAATTTCTACATAGAACTTTTTAAATTACAATTTACCACAGTAGTCATTCATTTATACAATTTAATATAATTTTTTTGTTATTTAATATCTTTTCTGCATAGTTTTTTTTTAGTTTCGTGTATCCGTATTTGGAGTTATTAATTCCAATTAACGTTATAAAAGTTAGAAATAGCAAAAAGGTTGAATAATAAATCATTCCAATTAATGTATTTATGTTAAAGATGTTTTGTATTTAATCTGATTTATCGTTTTACAATCGCAAATCGACTTAAAGGTTTCACATTTCCAATTCAAAATTCAATCTGTATATTCCGAGTTCTTATAAGAAATAATATTGGCTACTGTCTTAAACCCTAAGTGACGTCGTTTGTTGCAGATTTAGTTCTATGATTATTTGAAGTCCTTATAATGGATATATATGCTACAATAAACAATATAATTCTTAGTCTTAGATGTTCACAGGTATTCATATGTAATTCCCTCCTATTTTGATAGAAATACCGAAATATCAAAAAGACAAAAAATCGACAGAAAAAGACGAAGATGTATCAAAAATTCAAAAGCGCTTTCGGTATAGATAAGGAATGATTCCACTAAATTGTAAACACAAATACTACCTCAACTTTACAAGTAAAGTTTTTTTTTGACTACCCCGCTCATCTGCTATGGGCACCCTCAAGCTGAATGCCAAAGGTAATAAAAACAAAAAATAAAAAAAAGAGGTTATGGTGAAGTTGGATCCAATACCATATCCTTGTACTACAAGAGGAGGTTATGATCACTGGGTCTCCCCTTTCCAGGCATCAATCATTACAAATGAAAACTTACAAATTCGCTAGTTACATATCAAAAAACGAAACAGCCCTTTTTGTCATTCCATCCCTCCAAGTAAACAAAACTGAAACGTATCCTAAATAAATTTAGAAGTTATTACTGAAAAAACTAGATTAATTGGTTATTTAGAGGCCCTTACGAGTTTTTGGTCCTTATAGAATTCTAAGTCCTTGCGGATCTCTAGGTTTTTGAGGATCCTCAGATTGTTATGAATTCCTGACCCTTTGCAGACCAGTTGGTGTGTTGATTCTGGAAAGCCTCTGGACCTTTTATTTTCTTGGTAATAAATGTGTCTCAGACTTCATGTGCAAAAAGATTAAAAATGCCTTTTTCAGACATTGGAACCTCATGATTTTTATTAGAAATCCTACTACTCTGTGTATAAAGAGGGTCCTCAAGTAATATAAGTTTCTGAATCCTAAAAGTGTTGATTCGTCACTGAGACTTTCAGTCTTCTTTTTAATAATATAATTAGAAATTTTAGAAGGCAAGCAACTGAGGTACAGCTATTTGCATAAATAATGTTCTCGCATGTTAAATGATTCTTTAACTCGTGTTGTGCTTAATATTGACAGTGAAGACTCTCTAGATGAAAATCAGTCTGAAGATCAACAGCAACAACTCGCAATCTAATCAAAATCCAACTTTAGATTTTACTACAGACGCCATGGACACTAGTGACGCCTCTTTTCTGGCAGTAATGAATCACTTACGTAAACTCCTTACGACTCCAAGAAACTCAAGCACGGCTTTATCAAACACCACGGGTCAGAACCGCCGGCATCGCTTAGCGTGACACATTCTAAGCAGAGTACGTCTAATTCAACCATCAGCCATGAGCCATAGAGTTCAAAATGAGATCATGGGAATTTTGTCAATAACCTCGAAGCATCTACTGATCCTTCTGCATCAGGGGTCAATAATGTGTAAGCATTCAACGGTGATAGCGGTGATATGTCAGATGTGGAGTGATGAAGATAAAGAGATGACTTCACAAACCGAATCAAAACCTACAAAATGAAAATGAAATATTTTGGCCATAGGATTCTGGGGTAATGATCGCGCGATTCTAGACAATTTCCATATGAAATCGTAAAACAGCAGACTAAAACAATGTTGTTACAAGCTGACGTACAGTTAATTACTTACAACCTCAAAACCATTTAAACCAAATAGAATTTCTACCAAACAAACAGCTGCAAAGCAAAAACAGTTTTGAATAAAATAAACACTTCAAAAGTTAATATGTGTTTTTTGGAGACCACGGTCGTGGGATATTTGACTTCCCTTGTATACCTCCACAGGTAAAAGAAATTAAGTAGATCTATTGTCACTCGGATTTCTTTCAATATTGATCTTTTTCTTTAGCATTTACCTCCCATGTGGTCCGCTTTTCCAAAATGCGTCTTATTATGTACAGAAATAGTTACAAATGGGAAAAGTTAGCAATTTTAATTAAAACCAAGTTGATAACTTTTTGTGGACTGTGACATATGTACGTACGTCAAAGATAACCGATTGTTTTAATAATATAGCCCAAACTGCTATCAGATTTTGAGAAAATTACAACCATTCCACTACAATTTCTTTAGAAAGTTCTGGTAATTGTTAAATCATATATTTATTTGGGAAATAGAAGTGTTCAATTTCAAGACAAGACTAAGACAAGAAATAATATCAAAACACGAAGACAGACAAGAAATGTAGTAAAAAAGACAAAAAACTACGTGTCAGGATTTTCTTGCCTTGCTTGTTCTTGTTTTGTTATTGTCCAAGACCAAGACAAGAAATCTTGTCTTGATGAAACACTGATTCATTAAAGCCATTTCAGTTTGAGAAATAAGATAATAAAGAACTCGTCTATTTGTGATACTTTTCCTAGTTCGAAGAGTATCAACAATTAGACATTGCTGTACCTCAAAACATCAATAAATAGAATGAACTGAACATCTAAGATCTCTATGGATTGGCAAATATATTTTTCTAGAAAACGTACGATTTTAGATATAAGCCATTTATGAGGAAGCTAAAGGATGTTTTTTATTAATACAATATACTGAAAAGTAATTTAAAATTTTTTGTACAGAAACAAATTTGGAATAAGATAACGAAACTAATATAATTGACGATAAGCATACAACATCTATACTGATATTTCGTTGTGTATGAAGAAGTTTCATGATGAAAAGCTTTCAAACATGGGATTTGTAAGGTACAGCCCTATTTTTGATATTTTTCGGTCATTTTATTCAGTACATTCATCCTCCAAAAAAATCACCATATTGGTTACTTAAAAAATATGCAGTTTGCGGTTCATGATGGTAAAATATGACAGACAAGCATTAATGATGTGGAATACACAGATGCTACAAAGCCGATCTGAAAATTCGAATAAAGGTGATATTGACTTACCAAGTGCCTTAGCAAGAAACTGGTTAGCTAATTTTACTTGCCAAGATTCTGCCTATCTTTTCTGCTTTGTTCAGTTGATTCTATATGCTTGCTACGCAAAAAGAGCTGCTACATGGCGAATCAATAGGGCATGGGCGAGCACTGCCTAAAGGTAACACTCAGAGCATAAAGAATTAAAGAAACAGCTAGTTGCAAAACGAAAATGAACATCGTTAGTTTGTATAGGTATGGCTGTTGCATCTAACATTATTGTTTTATATGGGCTTAAGATAGCTGGAATTGCTTGACATGCCATATCAAATTTGAATTCTACGAAGATACAACTATACATTTTTAAAAAGGCATATTGGTCAAAAAATTCAAGCAAGTTTGTTTCCAGCCTTTTGAATTCGTCCTCAAACAAGATACTCACCTTTGTGTTTGTACATTGTGTTACATACTACATCTCCAAGTTGCCTTTTTGTTTGGACGTCACACTGATAACATAGATATTCTGAAACTTCAATTTGTAGACAACAAAAGTAGAACAGCAGCAGCAGAATTGTCAATATGTGCATTTAAAAAATTATCTAAATAATAAAGTTAGTGGTTTTTACAAAAATAGGCCATAACCACAAAACTGCATTACACAGTGCACCGCGGAAATCCGCAGTCAAATTATGGGAGGGTCGTATAGATAGTATATGCAGTTGGTGTCAAATAAAAGTAATGCTATACGTAAAGCAATTTTTTAGAACTATTTAAATCTGCAGTAAAATACTGCAACAATTTTTTTCAAGGCCACTATTATAACTGACTGACTGACTGACCGACTAATCAAGCAACATCATAAAAACAATTGGTTTTATATAAGAGACCTAATTCAGTTCTTGAGTAACCCACTTAAAATACCTGATAAAGTCTATGACATTTAATAGGTTATTATTACTATAATATTTATTTTCTAAGCAATAAATGTCGACGTCAATCGTAAAAATATTTATTTGATAACTGAGAAAGATTCGGATATTGCAAGAATAACACAATGGCAAAAAACAATTTTTTAAAACTCTCAAGATCTTGAAGCAACTTTTAAAGCAACAAGAATTTTATCAATTGCATTTTTTAATAAAAACAGATTATACCATACTTAAAAATATAATTAGGTCAATTTAGATACAAAGGTTATAAAAATAATTTTCTAAAAGTATTATTTAAAAAAACAATGCTTAAATACTTGAAATTCTCAAAAAGTTAACTTATAACGATTAGATTGTCTAGTAACGCGTAATAGTATTGATCTCATCCAATTGGGTAAAGTTTAGTGCGAAATATTTTAATTCAATTACTTAAATGGCATGTATGCGCAACGCGTATTAGACAGACTTAATTTACAATTCTATTTATCATTGAAAAATACACACAATTACAATACAGTTAGAAGTTAAAAGAATCAGTATTTTTAATTACGAACGCTTTCTCCATAAAGTTATGCAAACTCGAGTGTTTCGTTATCAAGGATGCTTTTGTCCCTCATGCATAAAGTAAAAAAAGGAATAAACGAAATTATATCAACAAAAAACTCCATTTTCAAGGAAAGATTTCATTTAGATATTTTCTAGAAGAAAACAGAGGTGGAAATAAATTAAATAATCTTTCGCGAATGCACAAAGTTGAGATGATACTTTTGTCATAATACATATTATCATTCTGACCTATATATCGCCAGTTCAATAAACTACGAAAAGATAAGAATTACTCAAGAAATTAAAAAAACAACACATGAAACCTCATTATTCACGTATGATAACGGAAAACTTTACGCTATTATACCAGACGTACGCTGCCGTTACGTAACCGTAATGCACGCATCTATAAAGATAAACATAGGTAATATAGAAAATTATAACCAAGACAAGGTTGATGGGTGCTTAATTTAGTTATATCATTGCGCTCTAGGGCATATTTAATAAATAAATTTGTACGGCGATATGAAGAAAGTTATATGAGAGAACTGGAGGGAACTGAAAGTCTAGGAAAATCTCCAAATTTATGTGAGCTAACTTTTAGAGAACTTCCCACATAAACATCAGAGTTTTGGCAGAAAGATATATATAGCATATTGTTTTTTTTTTGTTTGTGTGTGTATGGTTTATTGCAAAAAATCAGCAAAACCAATATCACTCATTTTAAAAAATCTTAAATTTGCTTCGTTCATCAGGGTATTAAATTGACGTTACAATAATGTGTTAAACAATCAATGCTAAATTTTAGTTATCGGTTCACTTTTTATTTAACTTAAATACTATTTTTAGCAAAAAATATTTTCTGGAATTAGCTTCTCTTTGAAAGAGTGCAAAAGGAAAAATAAACACAGCATAAAAATATTTTTTACACGAACGGAAACGAAACCATCACGTGTTTATTAGTCAACTTTATCAAAATTGCAAATAAAATAGATGATCCGTTTCCCAAGCAAGATTTTGGCAGATACATAAAGCCTCTAGATCAATGGATTGAATTACAAGTAGGAATCGTTCAACGGATTTACATCAAGCTTCATTAGAGAATTCTTATAAAAAGGGAAAAACGCAAAAATCAAAATTTCTTTCTCTTGGTCGCTTTTGGCTTTTTTTAATTGTATAGTTTCTCTGCTAGGCCTTTTTGTACATTTCTTGGAGGATCCTAACTGTAGAGTCTGGACATGTTTTGCCCGATTTCCAATGCGATCACGCTTTTCATCTGGTTGCAACTGTGGTATACCGCTTCGATCTTAAAGCTACAAAATGATTTTGGGCCTCGCCCTACTGCTTTACACTCTTCATAACACAAGTATTTTATAAGCAAATTTATGTTAGTTATAAATATTGTTGATATAAGCAATAATAATCAAAAACCAAAATAAAAGCCAAAGCTGATTCTTGAAGTAAACAATTGTATTCAACTTACATTCTTCTAATATTTCAGTCAAACTCTCCTAATTACTTTTTGAATTCAGCAGAGATAAAAAGTTCCATTCGAAGATCTATGGTTTTAGAACAGCTCGCTTAACACTATCATCTTTAGAATGAGAACTAATTCTAACAAAATCATTTTCTTCATGACCGTCAGTCAAACTTAAAGTTTCTTGATCCCGTTGTTCAGTGTCTTAGACAATAGCCACTGCAAGCAGTACGTACCATACTTTTGGCAAACGTGTATTACCATATTTCAAAATTAATCTTTTCTGCGTAGATACTACAATTAATATTACTCTTTACAAATCATTTTTATCTCTGCTACCTAAAATAAACAATAATTATCAATTTGTTATGAGCAACTAAATTAATTGAAAGATGGCTAAAATAAGTTCCTTAAGCTACTTACGACAATATGAACACTCAAATGTACTTAAATCTTTTTGCTTGCCTTTGACTGTGCCAGAATGTGTCCATTGTAGACCAAATTAAAGCAATCGTAAAACATTTAAGTATTTAATTAGTAGTCAAGTGTTGTTGCAAAGTGAAATCAGCGATAACGTCTCTGGACTTATTTAATCTGCACATTTTGGGCTAAACTCTGTTTGACTGTATTGCGAATTGCAAGATTTGATACAAGATCAAACCGCTTCATCTGCAGCTTACAGTTAGTTGGCAGACACATATTTTATTTCTAACTTTAAGTCTAAATTCAGCTAGATCTAGGTAACAGGTGGTAGTCAAAAAGATAAGGTCAAATGAGTTAGGTGATACAAATAGAGAAATGCGTGCTGTTTGGGAAGACGAGTTATCCTTGACTAACTGAATAAGTGTACCAAGCTCTTTACAAAAGACTGCACTTTCTAGCATTTTAAAGCTTCTATATGACAGCGCCCTTTGAATATTACTTTCATCTACCTAAGCATATTTCGATGTTGCTCATTATGGTCATAATTTCGTAGAGCTTTTTCTAAAATAATAGCTTCTGATTTTAGTCTAAATTTTGATTTTATCACCCAAACTATTACAATGAAAGGAAACTTGAACTAACAGAAATATCATAAGATTATGCAAATCGATATTTTCTATTTACATCTTTTCTCTGTGATGGTAATTCTTTAGGCGCAGATGCAAAAGATTTTCTTTGGATACATAACCATTTTGCAATAAGAGAACCCTAATTTCGACTTTTGATATATAAATTTTATTTTCTTCTAAGAATTTACGTTATACTATTTATACTTCATGTATAATATAATAATGTGTTTTACCTCAAAGTTTTAATTATACCCAGATTTTCCATTTGAAACAAGATAGCAGTAGCCTGCACGTTAATTAATTTATTAATGTTTAAATCATTTTACCTTTTTAGCTTCTGTTACTACGGGCAACAACAAATAAAGCTATCTAGATCTGGAAATTAAATCCGTTAATATAAAATTTAGAAACGAAATAATCATCACGTAGGCCGGCACCTTATTCACAAAATTATAACTTTCTAAAATTAAAGAGGCAAAAATTTCGTTTAGCAAATCTGCCACACCAACACTGCTATAATGTTCGCATAAATCTTATCTCCCAAACGTGTTATTAAATTATTAATAATAATCACTTTTGTAATAATAAGCGGTATATGGAATAGACAATGAATTGGTTCACAACTAAAGCAACATCCCAACATCATTCTCACAATTTATACTAATCATAGAGAAACTAAAAACAAAAGAATTGAATTGACTTCGAATTAATCCTCTTCATTGCATTTTTGATGTTTTGATTCGGTGAATTACAGTTTCATACTTGAATGACAGAATGTGATCCGATTTAAAATTTTCTATTTAATTATTTACGGACACTATCATGTGCTCTAATAAGAAAAATATCTGAGCAACAAAATCACGTAATTAGGAAAAATTAAAAAGTACTTTGAACCATTATAAAAATGAAGTTAAAAACATGTAAAAATATAACAAACATAAAACAATGTATGGCATATGATAACCAGTATATGATTGCTCAACTGCTGCATTTCCTAATAATTATTTTTTATCGTCTAACCTACATTTTCCTTTATCTATAATACTGCAAATCATTGTTAAGTGTTTGTCGACTGAATTATGAGAATCTTACATAGATTTCATTTACTTTTTTTTATAATGTATTTTATGTAATTGTTATCATTTAATTCAAGCAGACACTTTTATGGCTGTATAGTAAGGATGATCGTAAAAGTTTTGCAAAAAAATGGGTTCATTATATTTGATAGAACTTAAGTTTACAAACAGCTAGATTTGTATAAAGATAACAGATAAACTCAAAATTCTTTTGTTTTTTTTCTAAAATCTTAAGATTATTTATTGGCGTGAAACTGGTTGATTTCCTTGAACATACAAATCTTCGAAAATTTGTCGCTAGGTTCGACCTCTTACCTTATGAGCCTTATGACTACTGCAAAACTGATCTAGCCAATTTTCTTTTTATTTTATTTCCTGCTGAATATACCAATCTAAAATAACTATTACAATCAGTGTAAAACATATTTTTCTCTCTTTCCAATTGAACTGCAGCCAAATACAGAATACCTTACTGTTTTGTACGCCAGTTCAAGCTCTTGCCCGTTTTTCTACTTTATACTCTAAATACAGGATGCTCTTATTATTTGGTACACCAGATCAAAGCATTACTCTTTTTTGTAGTACCTACTTTTTAATCAATCTGAATATAGGGACTGATATTATATAAAACAGCACAACAGAGATACTTATAAATGACAGGCGAGAGGTCATATCGACATAAGAGTGTTTTGTAAGAACTGTTTTATAACTAAAAGTTCGTTTTTGTTTCATGAAGTGTTTCTTTGACACTTGGAGACTAGTAAATGTATCGACGTAGAACTTTCTTCGTTGGTAACGGTGAAAGGCAGGCTTTGAGACAACCAATCAACCGATAGTAGGATCAAGATGGGATTTTGTTTTTGGTAGTGGTGGGAAAAGGGATTTCAAACGATTCGGCCATCCCCAAAGGTCTTTCTTTTTTGTATTTTGTTCATATCTTTGAAACGCACAGTGGTATCAAAATGGGACTTTGATTTTGCTTTCTGGTAGGAGAAGGGGAGTGGTTTTCAAATTAAAGGGTGAAGCCCAACCCGTGTCATATTTAGTTCTCTTACGAACGCTAATGAGATGATCGGCTCGAAGGACCATTTTGCAGAAAAATGGAATTGTAATCAGTAGACGTCGTAGGTAGTTACACCGGTGTTTCCTTTAAGATAGTTAAGAAAAGAAATAGAATAAGTAAATAGAATAATAAATAAAAATAGAAAATTACTAAGTTTAGTTAAAATTTAATTTCCAAACAAAAATGATTTCCGAAAAGTCTAGGCAACCGGTTTAGGTGTTTTTAGGCATTTTTTTCTGAAAGATCCTGCGGTAGTACAAAAGTAATTAATGTTAAAATATATGATGACAATCACGGTTATTGCTAAAATAATACTACTAACCTCACTGTGTAATGCTACTAATTCCATAGTGACAAGCAAGTAATTCTATATAGTAATTTCGCGGCCATGTACACACGATAGCAATTTACCTTTCGCCCAAAATATCACAACAATAATAAAATTTCTACAAACGTTTAAAATTAACATAATAAAAATGCAAGAAAAGATCAACCTGCCCTGAAAGAATGTTGTTATACCCCTACAGGTATGTCAGAAGAAGTGAAAGTTTCATTATTCTTGCATAAGAATTATTATTCGATTATGCAAGCAAAAAATTCTGAGAGTGAGCAAGAGCCAAATGTCACAAAGTTATAGTTGCTCGATAAAACTAGCAGTATGGTCATAATTAATTCGTTGTTTTCTTACTGTTTTAAATTTTTTGATTGTAAGTAAGTCTCTAAAGAACAGATATAGTTTACTGAAAGATTTAATAAAGCGACATAGAAAACAAAAAAAAATAAAAAGGAGGGAATACAAGAATATGGTATAAAACGCTTGCATATGAGGAATTGCAGAAATAATTTCAGCTACCAGCTTAAGGCATTTGGAGTTGATCAAATTATCTCTGCCAAAAAGTATTCCTATAGCGGATTCTCAAAATACGTTCAACAGTGCTCAAAAGGACATCTTGTTTGCTTCGGCCCAAATAGAGCTCCTTTCCTATTTACTTATATTAAGCAGAGTTATGCAAATTCAAGTCTTGATGTACTATACTCAACCGACTACTTTATCTTTTGCAGCTTTGGTCTTTATTTATTTATTTTGGAATTCGACAATGTATACTTATACTCATTTTTAGTTGTTCTTTCTGTAGATCCAGAAAGCTTCTAAAGTTGCATCAAATATTTAAGTAATCAAAAATGAGTCTGTGAGTTTTCTAAAGAGAACAAGAGCATATCACGCTTTACAAAATCAAAAAGTTTCAACATCTGGACAATTTCCAAAACATACACTCTGGTTATTTTCTATTAAAATCTTTTGCTGGTCTAAAGACGAGAACGATTCTAAGTTAATTGTTTCAGAGAAAAAACGAATCTCTTATAAGGCTCTATTAACTTGGCAAAATCTTACACAATGCAAAACTGAATCTATTCGTCCACAAATGTAGAAATGAACTAGTTGAAGTAATGTAATAACTTTAATCTTGTTTGGGCCTTGATATGTATAGATTCACAGCTTTAAAGCTATTAGAGATTGATACTGATTTATTAGGAATAGAAAACAAAACAAATAGCAAACGATACAAGCAACTGTGTAAATCCTTTGATCCTGGTCAAAATGCCTTGAAATTTTGTTTGGGTATCAGAGACATATTCAAAACTTTGACAGACTGGTCTAAATCTTATAGTTATTCCGAGAAAGGAATCAGGTTTGCAAATGCAAAAAAATCATGGGAAAGTTTGTAGGGTTGATCATAAATTCTAATGGTAATAATCATTATTGTGATCCAGAAAAAAGCGTATTAAATAAAATTTTCTACGGTAACAGTTTTTAAAGTTCGATATTACATAACTTGTGTTTACTTCTAAATACCTAAAATTCATGATATTTCTAAGTTAAACAATATATGGAGCTTCTGGGATTTTATGATCTAATCGCTGACCAAAGAACTTTAAGTGTATTTCAGGTGTGGGAACAAAAAGTCACTCACCTTCTTTATTATTAAAATCGATTCTGAAAAATAACAAAAAAGGGCATCTCTGACAGGAGAATCGATTTTTCAGAATGTGACACACAAAATCATGATTGACTTTTATTGTAAATAAAAGATTTCCTTCATGGATGTGGGGGGATTTGTACAGTATCTGTCACACCTATTGCATTTAATGCATTCATGTCAATGATATTTCTACATAGATATGACTCAGAAAACAAAAAAATGGCTGATATTGAAATCATCAATGTTTTGTAATTTTGCCCAACTATACTTCTAATAGAATAGTGAACATTAATTTATAAAAAAACGATTTAAAAATAATTTCTCATACAAGCATAGAAAAAAATAGATTTTACTACTATTTTTCGCTTTATGTCGTCCTACATTATGTAAAACACATTCTTGCTGAATAATAAATAGAATTTTTGCCATAGCTTTGTTTTTTGCACATCACTGGATACGGTTAAGCATTCTATGTGCAAATATTTCCAAATTCAGTCTCGTCAAATAAATTTACACATTTCTCGATAAAATTCTAGGAAAATAAAATACAACGAATGCAACAACACCTCCAGTAATTCATTATGAACATTGGCACAATCAGTCTTCCAAATATAAACCAATCATTGTTTTCTGTAGGTGGTTGTAAGAAAAATTTAAAATTGTTAATGATTTACTAGATATTAATGTCAACTACCATCTAACAAGCTTATCATATAATTCGATTTTTGTTATAAGCAAATAAACAAGAGTAAAACATATGACTATAAAATTTCCATAAATACACACAGCTTGGATTGTACAAATACCACACCAATGCGGCCATTTTAAAACTTGTCCTTTCACATTGATTTACTGTAATTACTATTATCAATGTAAAGCACAACATCTATTATGCAATCAATTACATACAGCTTAAAGCTAATAAACTTAAAGGCAAAACCACCCACGCATAAATTTAGTGTTAATGGAATGCAAAAAGCTACCTTTAATTGATCCGCTGGATGTATGAGGTTGTTGGGCCTGATTTTGGGACTGCTGCACTTGTTCTAATTTCGAGCTGACATTGTTCCACATATCAAACATTTTGACTGTCACTGATAAATCCTTTTTGCACGGAGAGAAAAAACGGATTTTTTAGATTCGAATTTTCATTACACACAGCATTTTAACACATTTCAGCACTTGCTGGTTAAAAACGTACTCTTTTACAAATGCGGAGGAACGAAGTGGCTGTTTGTATATTTACATGTAAGTGCGTTCGGCGATTTATTTAATGAAATTAATTAACTTAACCAAGTCCGATGTGGGGTAATGGGGGAGCATCCATATCATCCCTGTTCTTTGTACGTTTGAAGCAATATATCCTCCATGTTTTTTTCATGCTAGATGTTTGGCTTGCACGTTTTTATTAAAAACATTTCAGTTCGTTGCACTTTTTATTTCTGGTTGCTGCACAAATTTAATAATATTCCTATTAGTAAAGGAAAAATATTGATTATTATTATTATTATGATTATATGACTATCTGCAACACTGTTGTTGCTAAACATTTTTCCTGTTAGTTAAGATGTATTTTCGGGCTCGTTTAAAATATGAATGGCGGTAATATATAAGATTTTTTTAAAGAAGCCTGAAAACGCGCTATTTTAGAGAATAAGAGCAGACTGGGTTTTATTAAAATATTACTCTGCCCACGAACTTCCGAGAGACCGTTTCAAAAGTACAATACTCTAATGTAGGTACAGTTTCGTCACCAGTTTAATTGAACATAAACAAAATTTAATTTTATAAGCCTGAGTGAAGTTTATGATATTACAATATACATACAACAAATTAAAAATAAATTGATATCAGATAAAAATAATATCGAGTACAAATTAGGAATTCTAATATTTAAAAATTGTTGAAACCTTTTAAAAAATCATTTCCTTTCAAATTAATTAAAACCGTTTAAAGATTATTTGACAATTATTATATCTTGAGGAGTAAGAAACAATCGAAGCGTAGGTCAGTTTTAATTAAAAAATCTTTTCTCAGTTAAAGAGGACTCAGAAATTTTCAAAATTTCTTATAATCTAACTTTCCCGGACTTTTATTTAAAATTAAAAATTTGAAGTTTTCGTCTTGAAAATGGACTAAAACATTTATTAACAAGCCAAGTTAAACATTCTATTAGAATGAGTTAGTATTTATACAGCAGCTAGTGCGGAAATAACTGGCAGCAGGACCAACAATGCAGCAGCGTATGTTACGTAAGAGTCGAGAGAAGAAGCCGCGCGTTCCGTCCTATCTTCTTTAAAGTGCATAGTATTGATTCTCTCGACTCTCTATGTGCATCTACATGTGAGTATAGAAGGCGGCCAGATTGCACAAAAAAAAATTTGCATCACACGCTACAAGAATCGAGCGATTCTTCAAGGTGTATCTCTTTCTCTCCGCATTGTTATCAGTAAAGAATAACTGTAAGTACTGCCCACGTAAAAATTGTTCAGATGAAAATTAAAGATAAGGATATATTGGATGTGTGGTGATGATAACACGCATGAAATTAAAAAGTAAACTAAACAAAGGTGATTGACTATTTAATAGAAAGAGCAATTGCTTGAATCAAGATGTCACTTCCTAAACCAAAACAACAATTACATTCTAACTACAAAATATGCTATTAAAAGCGGTTCATAAAACCGTAAATTAAAACAAAAATATATTTTGAACCGTTGAAAATTGTCAAAACGTGCAAAGGTGGACATTTTTAGTGATATTAATTTACGCCTGCATGTCGGTATTAATTGCACGTAATTTATTGTTGGTAATAAAAACCAATTACATTAAATTAACCAAAAACATATATGCAAGCATATATAAATACGTTCTAAAATAATTAATATGTTAGCAAAGTTACGCAACTACAGTTATATAATATTCCAGCAAAAGCATTTTGCTATCACCTGTAACCCCAGACAGATATAAAAGCTTTTAAGTTTTAATCGTTAGGCGACCAATTGATAAATAACGAAATAGAAACATTTTTTGCAGATAGTCATATAAATAATCCGCAAACCGCAAATTAAATAAATTAAATACCACAAAAGGTAAACATCCAATAGTAATCCAAAATCTTCTTATCACAAATTAGTTAAGTAAACAACTGTCGATGGAACTGTTTAAAAAAACTGGAAAACTTCATCGCTTTCACAAACCGCGCATTTAATAAACTTCCTGTGAAAATCCATTTTCCAAGAGGGAGTAAAACACGTGCGCACTGACAGTTCGTAAATAAATGAGTTTACGGGGATAATCACATAATGAGGGCGATATTTTTATTTAAAAACAGTTCAATTAAAATGCATACAAGAACCTACAAACGATTTTAATTAAAAATCTCAAATAACTCCTACTTTACGTGATATTTTAAATTAAATGCGGCACCACATTATTATTTTAAATGGAAATCGTTCTCGCGGGGATTCCGACGCGTGATAATGTTGTCAAACTTGATGGGGGTCGTGAGTAAAACCAACTTAAGTCCACTTAAGACTTTGAATTCGGCATGTTCCCGGTACGATCTCTAAGCTGGCACTAAACTCAACCACCATCGAAGTGTACAGTAGAAAGTAGGCATTAAGTTTTGTGCGGCGCATGCTACGTTAAGTCGGTAATGTTAACTGTACTTTTGCACACAACATATGATGGTACGGTTCATTTTTATGCCTTTGTGCTGTAACATACAATAAAGCACGACGACTAGCGGAATTAATAAAAAAATCCCCATTGACAAATGTCTACTAGGATAGCTTCTGCACGATACTGAAACGCGATATTTTGAAACTTGTAATGTTAAGCTATAAGGATATGCTCCTTATCGCAATAATCTAAAAAGAAATTTTATCTCTCTTAAATAAACCCAAGAAATAAAAATTGAAGAAATTCTGGAAGCGTCGAGCTTTTTAAAAAATGTATTTATCTTACTATTAGTAATAAAAAAAATCGGACAATTACAATTTACATTTTGTAAAAAAGATCGGTTACGGAAAGTTTATATTGTTTGTTCTTTTATCAAGCATTTCAAATTTATAATAATGCTCTAAATAGCAATAACAAGTGATATTAGAACGTACGTACGTAATATTTAGTTTCGTCAAGTACACAGACACAGCTGCAATTGACCATTTGACAAAATAAAATAAAACAAGCCAAGATCTAAATGCAATTAGAACCATATAAGTAAGTAGAGACAAGTTTCTTAAATACGTAATTTATGGGATTAAAATCAAATCACACTTTACAAAGACTTAAGCAACAAAAACGTTTTGATGATTTCTGATGGCATTTTCTTTTGCAAAAGTTCAGGTGTTGCATTAGAACTAGTCATGACTAATTTTATAATAATTTTTACAAAATTACCAATTGTTCTAAAATCTAAATCTATACAGCTTTTTGCTACATGTCCTATTTCTCTACAAAATAATAAACATCTAAAACAAACAAAAAAAAATCTTTCCCCGAAAACTCTCCCTCTCTCTCTCTCTGGAAAGTACATATATAATTAGATTAAGTCTTTCCAGTTTTTTTCTTCTGTAAGTTTCCACTATTCTACAACTCATCTTCCATGGTCTGCACATTCTCTGAAAACTGGCATATATGTGCAAAGTTGGCAAAAGCAAAATCATTAAGATATTCTCAAGTTGGAGGAATACCAATTACTATATTAGAAAATTAAGCCAGAATAAAAAAATAATTCAAACAGATGCTTCAGAGCTCTGGAAAACGAAACAGAAAAAAGAGAAACAAGTCGAGAACGAACGATAATGTCCAACGTATCTAATGGAAAATTCTCCATTCATAAGTATCAGGTTTGGGGGTACAGACCCAATAAATGAAAGAACTGAAACAATAGTTAAAAACGTCAAAAAAATGTTAGTGGTAGCTATGCCAAAATAAAATTCTCTTCATTTGCTGCTTGGTCATTTCATATCGAATCCAACTTATTTCAGAAAAGAACAATTACTTGCAACTTAGTATTTTCTTTACCCGGTTCCTTTACTGTACAGTTAAAATCTGAGATACAATTCGTTTACTTTTGCAACTGTTTGGATGTTTACATTTGGACGTGATTGCATAAATGTCAACATCTCTTCTTACTATCACTGGCAGCTTGATTGCCATTATTCCTTCCTCTTCATTGATACAATCGGCATGATTGTCTCCTCCATCTTTCAGGTGTTGGTTTCGGCCAGGAATGGAAAAACTTGGCCCCCGGGGTGGAATGACCCGTACAACCAGAAAACACGTTTGCATATTTTACAACTCGAACACCAAAACTAAGTTGTTTGGTAAATAATCTAAAGTTAGTTTTCGCTGATAAACTTTCTTTTGTATCAATGAATTCGATTCTAGGGAGCAAGTTTGTCCACATCTGATTTAGACAGATCTGAATTTTTCATTAGTTCTGGAAGAAAACCCTGTTAGATGAACCATTTTTGCTACTGTCTACTATCCAACCATAATGTATTGATCTTTTATTATTATTAATGTTTGACGAAGAAAGGTAGTGCAGATAGAATAGTTTTCCCAAACATGTTTTGATATTTTAAATCAGCTCGACTCATGGGCGCCCATTTCTTTTCAGGGAGAGGGCTAATAGAATGTATGCATTGTTTTCCATTGTAACTGGTTATTCAATTATTTTCACCTCAAGAGCGGTCACGAAAAGCGAGGTCGACAGTTACATCATGTCGAATTTTGACTTGAATAATCATATCTGCAAGTTTAAGAATATCAAGTTTAATTTGCTAGATATATAAGCAGACATACTACATACACTATTGCAGTGGCGCCGGCGTCGCTAATAGCTTAACCGCCCATGTGCAAAGTTCTTCAGTGCTTTCCAATTATAAAAAGAAGTCAATGTGACGATTCTCCTCTCTGTGAAAACAACCCAATTAGTAGATCAAACTTTCATATTTTATATAAACCCAAAACTTGGCCCAATCAGATTTTGCTCTGCACTGTCCTAGAATCGTACATCAGGGCACTTACGATCGCCCAAATTTCATCTTTACTCCAAATTAAGCCACCTGCGTCGGTACAAAATCAGGTTTTGCCCTCCGCCTTGTCACATGCAGTGGCTGTCGATTGGCTTGCCCGAATCTACTCTTTACCCATCATCAAACCATTAGAGGTAGCTCAATATCGCGCCTTGCCCTTCACCAGGCTATCTGCAGTAGCTCGAATTAAAATAAAATATAAAATAAAATCAGGCTTTGCTATCCACCTAGGCACAATCAGGCTTTGCCCTTTGCTAGGTCACCTGCGTGGGTTTAAATCTGATCTTTGCCTCACCAAGTCACCTCCAGCGAGTCAAAGCCGGGTTCTATCCTACAGCGGGTCACACATGGCCGCCTGCAATCGGGTTTTGTTCTGCACCAGATAGTCTGCAGTGGCCTAAGTTTGGGTCGCATTTTTTTCTAGACTAGCTCTAGTAACCAAAAACTGAGTATGTAGTTCTACCGGTTCCATCAAGCTTCTGTCTATTCCTTTAAGCTGCCTACAAAAGAGCTTCATCTCAATATAAATAATTCAATCTGCAATAGTTCAATGTAAAACCTTTTTTATATTCTTTATAAACGGCCTTCCCATAATTTGGTCGCCGGTGTGCATCGCATACTGTGGCATACCTATGACGACGCCTCTGCATTATTGCATGACTACCTTTATATAAGTATTATACTGTCTTCCTACTTACAGTTCTGATATCGATCACTCTTCTTACTAATTAAAATAGATTTAAAAATAATGAAAATAATAATTACAATAATAATATGGACTGCCCAAAGATAGCAGATAGCACAAATTAGCAAACAATCTATTAAGAAACTGTTACTGTTTCTTTCTACAAACTATAATCAATGTGACCAACATTATTAACAACGATTGCCCATCGGGCCCAGACATGACGATAGCGACGTGGGCACTGTATTTACCATTGAGTTGTAAAATCAAAATCTCTGTTTTTTTGTTTTCCTTTCCCTATCTGGTGTATTTTCACCACAACCTCCATAATAAATTCTTTTATTTTATATAATTAATTACTATATCCATCAGTTCACAAACGAAGACTTAAGGTTATCTTATTTCCAAGTTTTCTATATTACGTCCTAGAATAGTGCTGCCTATTCAGCCATTTTAGACAAATCACAGTCCTGTAAATAATTCTTACTCTTAATCAATCTTCTAGCCCAAAATTCGTATTTTGAAATTACCATTCAAGCTGTGCTTTTTGCAATTT
Organism: Ignelater luminosus; assembly: GCA_011009095.1. Taxonomy (NCBI): domain Eukaryota; kingdom Metazoa; phylum Arthropoda; class Insecta; order Coleoptera; family Elateridae; genus Ignelater; species Ignelater luminosus. The sequence goes on along the minus strand of VTPC01000723.1, from coordinate 126,379 downwards.
GTACCTTTTTTCATCAGTAATTCAATACATTCCAAACTAAAAATGTTACACTCTAGTAAATCTTCAATCTGTAGTATTATTTATAGGCTAAATAAAACTGAAGTTGGTATAGCCTCCATAAATGCTACTTTTTAGCATATGCCTTGGCTTGGTCCTAGAATTGCGACCATGAGCTAAAAAACATCAAATCTTAGAAACCCTGTTAATCAGTATTATATCTTTTGAGTTTGAAATAAAGTCTTTCTCCAGGCTGGTATAAAAATCATGTCCACTTTGCAAAAGTTAGTGCTGATATACCAAATTGTTGACGTTTGGAGAACGTGCTTTTATATTCAGAAAATGCTAGAAATCCACCTTTTTTTGAACTTTCTCTGGATGTTCGTTGGGAAGCTGTATGATTCATTAAAGTTTAGTATAAAATGTACTATGCTTACGTTAAGAATATTATGACTGAGACAATATGTCATTTTGCCCATACTATATACATTCTCAAACTAACTAGCTACATACTTTTGTCAAATTCTATATCTCTCTAATCCTTGAGCTTGTACATAAGTAGAGTAGTTTCAGGTGAATCCATTGTTGGATTAAATGGCGATACTATTTAATCACCACATATGAATGAGACAGGGCTAATCTATAGCCAATATAAACGCCAATCTGGAGTTACTATTTCATTTCATAATCAAGTCATGAGTAAGTTTGAGCAATAGCCCAAATAAGTCTAAAATAGAAAATTGATACTTACATCACTAGAATCTAGATCAAATATAGATTATCAAAATATACAGGGTGCTTCTTTTACAACTTGATAGTTGCTTGGAAGTGCTCATTAATAAATAATACGAGTAGTAGGTCATATTATAAACTGATCATAATTTATAAGTGACTAGGTACCCACTGAAAAGCTTCAAACCCAACATGTAGCTTATTCTTATAGACACCATGTATATTTTATCATTTGCATAATAATAATAATAATAATAATAGTAAAACAAGAAATAAAGGTGGATTTAGAATTTATCTCCAATCTGAATTTTGTTCCCTTCAACTACTTGGAAGTTCTACTTTGAAAAGCCATATAAATTGTATCAGAAAAGCCTGAAAGCGTTAAATGCGTTCTTTTAATTGGAATTATCCTTTAGATATGTTATATTAAATACATTGATGATTATGTTAGTTGTATATAATAATATATATAACTAATCGTAGGAATCCAAATAATAGCTATCTTAAATCACATTCTTAGCGATTTCAGCAATTCGTTCTTCATTATTCAGATACGGAAATCACTCTGCAGGGTTCCACGATAAATTACGTAATAAGTGATTTATACTAATGTTTGAAAACAGATAATACAGCAAACTGTGGGGGAGAATAACATTTGTATGTTTATTTCTTCTGTTTAATTCAAGTTTTTAACAGCAGCTTTTACTTTAATGTTTATGATTACAAAACATGAAACTTCTAAAATAGTTTTTTTTTCGTTTTTCTGATATTACCAACAAAAATAAAATAGTCATAATCCTATATTCCTAAGTAATGGTTCACTATTCTAACTTTTTGTAAATTACATCGAAACCTTTCTTTAGAAGGAGTTAAACCTGAAAATATTTTTTCATTGTTTCCCACTCCTGTTTTAATTTGACTCAATTGTGTAACCTACACGCAATGTATCTCTGAAGTGGCATTTTAAGATAACTTTTTATAGATGAATTTACGAGGGAAAAACAATGCCAAATGTAAATTTAGTTTTTCAATAGTCCATTATTCGATAGATTTAAAGTTTACTTTTTTTGTTACTATAGGTTGAAGTGAATTATTAGTAATGTATCTTTGAAACAAATCTGACAATGGGAGCTACAAATACATTTTTATAAGTTACAATGTATTCCAATTCTATCAATGAACTAGTAGAATCTCAAAAGAACTCAAATATGAGATAATCTTGTACAATCAGAGGAATGCATAAGAAGAGAAATGAAATCTATTACTGAGAAACCATCAGAGACGTAGTTTTTACTTCGAATCAGATCAAATCATGGTTATTTCTTTTGTGAAGTAACAGTGATAATTATAGGCTTAACGTCTCTTCAACTATTGGGTTAATTTATAAAGAATAGTATAAGCTATGGAAGAAAAAATCCAATGTCTGATGTGGTCAGTTCATTAAAAAAAGTTTAAGGAACGGTAAAGCCGTTTCGTTGCCAATTCAGAATTCAGACCCTCGCGTCTTTCTGTTTCCAAGGTAACTAACACAGTTAACTTGAGTCAAATTCACTCAATCTAGACTCACAAAGATGGAACAAAACTTGTATTCCATACTTACGTCAACAAAATTGAATCAAATTAAGATTGCAAATCATCTCTAAACGTATTACACTTTTAATGGCCAAATTGTAATAAACTACTGTTTTATCCAATTACTTGAAAGGCCAAATCACATCAATCAATACTTCACGTATAAACTCCTTCAGAGTTATAAAGTCGATCTTAATTGGTTTTAGTTAATTATATAGAGTGATCCACAAAATTTGTGTCCTCGATTGGCCATGTCTTTCTCTTTTATGACCGATCAAGTTTACGAATTTTATGGTTCAAGAGTTATTTTGCTTTGAGGTTAAGTGAAAGAGTGGTAGCAGTTAACTAAAGGTGAAGTCTGAATTTGACCGAACACCGGTGGTTTCGCTTATAGATTTCTTCAGGAAGTTAAATAAAGATCAAAACCCGTGGAACGACGTAGCCCAACCAGTGTTAATATTTAGCTCTGCTAAAAAAATCAATAGAGGGCAAAGCCCGATCTTAGACCACGATAGCCTGTTGGTGACGTAAACAAATATTATTATATTGTGTACCCATAAAACCTTTCTTATGTTTTTTCTAAATATCATCTCGTATATTTTCATATGATCTACTGTACTTGGTAGAGGGTCTACATGTCTAGAATTCCTTAACAGACCTTCCGTAAATTATATACAATGGTGATCATTCATCTCTTCAACTGCTTGGAACTTTTCCTTTCGTCTTTACTACATACTTAAAAAGATGAAATTTGCAAATAAGTAGGTACATTTAATTTTGTTGCTGAATTTTAGAAAAAGATGGATTTAATGTTTGGCAGACTTAATTAACTCATTTTTTTCCTATGATAATTTTGGCTCTTTATCCAATTTCAACACGTTTCTCCATAGCTTCGCCTAGATTTTTATTTTAATTTCTATTATTGCATCTAGTCAGTTAGAACCTCAATTCCATGGGCCTCTGTATGGGCTATGGGGTCATTGAATACAAAAGCGGTTTGAAACAGAAAAATGGTTTTCTTCGAAAACGAAATATTACAGTGCGCTTTACGTTCTACTATGTCCAAGTGTTAAGAAAAATTCAAAACTTGAAGATTTTCCCAAAGAGCTGTAAACAGCATCTAAAACGATCTTAGAGATGATAGTTAACAGTCAGGATTTGATTTCACAAAAGTCTTTAATTTGATAAAATTCCACAGCCTTTAAAATACAAGTACTTTGCCTATGAAATAAAAACAAGGATTTGAAAAGATTTTAAAATCAACAAATAAAAAGCTGAAAGAAAAGAAGTACAAGACTTCCAACCACCATATGTTTTACTCCGTTTCGTCATATTAACAGATCATAATCTCTTTATTTCTTTTAGAAATGAATCTTCAACCCTGGGAGTATTGAAGTGTCATAGCATCAAGGATTTTTTTTGTTACATGGCCCATTACAGAAAACACAGGAAATTCTATAGCAGATTCTGGACTTGGTAACAATATGCGTCATTATTGGCATAAAGCAGTACTGTTTCGGAAAACCCAAAATAAGATCAATCATGGCTCTACTTGCATTCATTGATACGTAGAGAAACTGCCTTTCAAAAATTGATTTAGTACATAGATCACACAGCCTTAATAATAAAGTGTAAGAAAAAGTAGTTTTGATAAATCATGAAGTAGAGCAAGGGTTTACTATATCAGTGAAAATCTAAAAAAATTAAAACAATCAATTTCTTGGTAATTAAGAATACTTGTCGAGATTCCTTTGAGAAACTAATCTTTTCGAATTCTAAAACAATTAATAATCGAAGAAGAGAGACCATCCAAGTCAAAACCGCAGCTGTTTTAATTTATCAGACATTTTTAAACTTCTTGCATTTGTTGTCGGATATCCAAGTGGATTTTAATTTAACTACATACAGATGCTCTAAAAACATTTTAAATATAATAATTTTATAATAATATACGACGTAGAGAAAAATTATCGTTAAAAGTGACTAGAATGATTTGAAGAGCAGACTGTGTAACCTATAACCACCCCTAATAAAATGCAACCCAGCGTTTAACTCGTAAGTCATAACCGTGATCTTTTAAATTTGTGCACGTATTTTATTACACTTACTGTAGATGCCTTTTAAACCCTTGTTAAATTATTTTTTTTCTCTAGTCGTATATAAATTACAAGGTAAAAAATTGCCCTTTTTTTAATATTTCAAGCTGATGGTGTCCGATCTCCAGAGGCTTCTAAATTGTAAGAGCTCGATATTAATAATAAGAAAAATGCCGCGTTAAAAAAGATGGATCAGCAGTATAAAGTATATGGAATAGAGTAAAAATAGGCCACCATTCTTGTTGTTTTTGCTAGAATAGATATCGAAAAAAAACAATTCTATCTTTCCATTTCTTAAGTGTAAATAGTTTATTAACTTAAATTAATATAGAAACCTGTAAATCCGGTGATACTGAATGTTCGTTCATTTTTACGGTTATTTAAAAAAATTTTAATTGACATAAATTAATGCATAAAAGTTATTAATGGTTGTATTTCGTAATTCATTAGAATTCACTATTAAACTGTTAAGTTGCGAATTTCCAATTTTTAACTGTTTAAAAGTAGTTGCAAGTCAATTTACTATGTTGGTAAGCTTTTAAATTAATATACCACATACTAGGAAAAAATACGTATGTACATATTTCAATGATGTTGCGTAAATATAAACAATTTTAAATCATACTTTCTTTAATGTGTTCGTGACTTATACGTGAAATCACCTAACGTAACAATAATTGTCTGAAGGTAAGTACTTTAAATTTTGAAAGTTTAAAGATTTATTGTTATTTGTAAAATATCAAAATCAAAATCGAACGATTTTACCTTGAAAACTATTTCAATTGGGATAATTTATTTTCTCTTTTTTTCTTGCTATGTCAATCAATAACCAATTACATAACAAAAACATTACATAAAAACATACTTCATTAACTCTATTATGTATATTTTAGCTTGAAGCTTAAACAACCAACTTCATCTAAAACATCGAATTCGTTCGCATACTCATTAATTTAAATAATAAACACAAAAAAAGATATTTTATCTTCAATCTTGAATGCTTCATTATTTGCGTCAATTCCTATAACATTCGGGAGATTTTAACGCTTGTTTGGGTTTCCTAGAGATTTTGTAATAGGAGACATGTAGAAATTATGGTTTTTTAATAAGTAGCATTTATAAATGCAAATGCAAATTAGCTACTTTTTTTATTAATTTTTTTCGTGTATTGGAAATTACGAAACGCAGGAGCAAGATTACTTTTACATAAAAAATGTTTTGACAAGGAACATAACATGCTTGGCTCGTTACATTTTTTATTTCTGTTGTACAAAAGTGTAAGAGCTTTTTACTTCATTTATTAGCAGTAAGTTTAAATGCTATGGTAATTAATATACCTTTTTTTGGCTAAAAGAAAGTGTGTTACCATTACAGGTATATTTTATTGGTTTAATGATCTTTCTAAAATAATCTGATGCCATCAATAAAATCCAATTTTTCTTGTTACGTTTCACGTTTATTAGTGATATAAGCAAAGGTTTACCGTTTAATTAATATAAATAGGTTTACATTTTTAAATATCCTTTATCGATGCAAATTCCTACAATTATAATATTATCCTTAAGAAAAAACAAAATATAGCCGCCCCTCGATAATTCAAACCCCGATAACTTACCCATTATTGATAAAACACAGGTACATTCATGTATAAATAGCTTAATTAGTTAATTTTGATTACACAAAGTGCTTTTATTTTCCTTCCAGTTTGAGTTATCAAGGTTCGACTTCGACCGTAGATAAAGTCCTCTGTACCAAGAATTAATTTAAGAAAAAAATTAGAATTGTATACTTACTATCTATATTACTATTTATTAGAAACAACTTTCTTTTACGTTCAGTTTGTTCGACCAGCAATGTCAATTCGTTCATATTCTAAGAAGGTGGACAGAAAGGCGTTAAAATCGTGTATTCCTGTAGTGCAGTTACCATTAATAAAAAAATAAGCATAGTGTTAATAAAACCTTTACACACTAGGCTACCCATCAAAGTCAAAAATCACTCAGTCATTTTGTTGCTGATTGATTATGTCCAAACCGAATCCTTCTGTGTAAATTTTCTTTTTCCTATAAGTTAACCAATCTTTAAAAAGTAAACCAAAGCGTTAATGTGGAAGTTGGAACGTAACAGATAACAGAGAAGTCTATTTGAAGCCAGATGTGCATGGCTTGGGTCTAAAAACTAGAATTGTTGAGGATCGAGATTTGGTCGAGTGGATCATATACTACGGATCTGCTTAATTGGACTCGGTCTTATGTATGTCTTATCCTTTCTTCCAAGCGGATTTTCAAGCTGAAATTTGATAGATCTGAAACAGATAGAATAGAAGTTTACAAAGAAATAAATTAAGAGTGCGTTGCCCAAAAATTCCAGCTGGATGTAGAACTTGAAAGGTTTCTTTTTGATATCACTTAGATTTTGTTCTGATTGAATAGAGAAAATTTTTCCAATTTCCAGAATATCAAGGCTTTGGAATCACAAAGCCTTACAGATCAAAAACAATTTCTGTACTATTGATTTGCTGCCAGTTGCAATGACATATTGTTATTTAGTTAATATCTTTAGATACCTGAAGCAAATAGAACAAAAGCTATCACAAAAGCATATCAAGGTTTTGTAATCGTGGATGAACTTGAAATACCTTTGGGCCATGGGCAGAATAATACCTCACTGTTGAACAAGACAACATGCTTCTTGTGAAAGCCCTAGACAAGGTAATCATTGGGTACTATGTGGTAAATAAGAGAGGAAATGGCTGCCTCAATAATCTGGTCTTCACAAAGCTTTTCCTTTTGATATATTTGATCTCTAAGGAGAATCGTTTGAATTATGCTTGAGTTGGATTTATATTGACTGATGCTAAAGCCCTTCAGATTTCCAGACAGTACAGAAGTTTTGGAATGACCGAAAGGACTTTCTTTTCACTAATTTTAGTCCGGATCAAAAAAGCCACAAAGCGAAAGGATGTAGTTGCAGTGAAATTCCCTAGTTGAATGTAACTATATTTAACTAATGTCTTCGGGAAAAAGAGACATTTATAGGTTCTGCATGATATCCAAAGGGATATACCAAATTAATACCAAACTAAGGAAAACATCAAGGAAAAAAATAAAGCAGACGTTCTATTAAAAAAGAACATTACATCTATGGCCTCTATACTTCTATCCGTTAGGAATTTCTATTCTCAATAAAGCTAGTCGAAAAATCAAAAACAGCAAGAATTTGATTCCCAAAATAGACGTTTTTTCCGGTTTAGCGACTTTCTGTCTCTTAAAGTGAGTTACAAATTCTGGACACACCATATGCTGCATTTTTGTTAAGAGAATCTACTCTTTTAGGAAATGAAGACAGTTCTCGAAAAATAACTTGAACATCTTAATATTCAAAAGAAAACTTCCGTGTTATGGACTCGTTCATCGTTTTTTGGCATTGTAATTGTTAATCCATTTTTTGCTTAAATTTGACTTATTGTGTTTAAGAGTGAATTACGTATCTATTTCTACTGCTGCAATAAATTCTTTCAAATTAAACTTAAATCAGTTAGTTTTAGAATGTACATATAAGAATATTATTTAATAGAACTACTATTATAAAAAAGAAAAATAGTAGATAAATTTATTATATACCTACCTAAATATGTGTACCAATTTTTTTCGTGAAACTTAATAAATCTTGTCATAACTACATAACAAGAAAACATCCCCCATACGTAACTTACTAGTTAATTATCACATTACATTCTGAGGTTTCGATTTGGTATAAACTTTTTATATGTTTTCGTTTTACGACTGGTCTGTACATACAACACGAGATGGGATAAGTTGAGTTTGTAATTAGTTTGTTGTGCGGTTACCTCATGGATTCGCCCATCGTGAATTTATGCAAATAAGTGTTTACCTTCGTTATTTACAGCTTTTAGTGGTGGTTAGATTTCGGGGAGTAAAAGAACATTGTATCGCTTCTATTATAGGGAAATTTTGTAAATTTAACTAGGAAGAATAATAATCACTTGATCAATAGTAAGAATACAGATCTATCTATATTATAGTATACATTTATTCGGTTTCAAAGACTGAAACGGGACAGGAATGACAAAAAAAATAAGCAAGCGTTGTTTATTAATAATAATAGAAATAAGGCCTAGATTTACTGGATAATAGAAGAAAACCTTTACCAAACTGTACCAGTCAACTTCCAATAAATTAGTCTAAAAAAACTACAAAAAAGAAATAACAAATGAAGAAATAACAACAAAAATAAAATAGAAACAAGACTTTCGGTTAATGAAGAAGTATAGAGTCTCTGCCTATCCGCAATGTAGAGATAAATTAAAAAAGCAAAATACATGAAAATCATCTAATAACGTAATTGATCGAGCTTCCATAAGTGGATATGGCTCTCTGGCTTCAGACCAAAGATTCTCAAATTTCAGAGATTTTTCTGTGCCATTTGTCTCGATACAGTAACCATTTTTGCACTAGTTTTGATTTTGATTTCTTTGATCCTGAAAATGGCGTCTTTTAGGGGTAACACCGCAGGGGTTGCTTGTTCAGAATAGGTCAGATCATTCACTGATATAAACGATTATTATGAAGTACCATAGATTACAATACAATAAAATTTCAAACACACATGATGTCGAATATTTCGAAATACTTATACCAAAGAACCAAAGCGGTGGTGGAAGGGTTTTACTAAATCCAGCGCCCTTATTTAAACTCCTCAATTTATGGCGCTAAGGTACAGACAGTTAGACAGTTTTTGCAACCTGTGGAATCATATACTCAAGAATCATCAAGAACGGCCTTGTAGTTTTAAATCCAAAAAATGGGTGTGGTCCAAAAAGCAATTATTGTCTCTTTGACTGCATCTTTAATAAAAAGACTGATCTAATCGGAAACCAGAATGGTAAGGCCGAAGGTCAATCAATTGTCACTTACGCCCGCTTCATCAAAACCTAAAACACTACCATACTGGCATAAGAAAGCATAGAGTTGAGGCTATAAACTGGTGATTGAAACTCTAAAACTTCATTTTTATATTTGGCAATATGAACGAAAGCGTTGCCATGATGGAGCAGAATTTTCAGTGTTTTTTTTATATGTGTTTCTGGAATGATGAAGATGGTATATCGAACTGCAGTGTTCTGAAATAGGCAGACATTTGGACAGACACAAAGAAATAGCAAATCATGTAGAAGCGTACGACAAATTTGAGAAAATATTTTACAAGACCTGGCATATATCCTGGATCGTCGTCATGGATGACAAGTTTTTTGCTTTATGCTTTATGCAATTCAATTAAACTCATACATGAATTTAAAAAAAATATTTAACAGAGATCTTGCTTTTTTGCAATAATGAATAACAATGTTTGGAAAATTGATTAAAATGTTTTGTGTTAGTTCTCTTATGAACAAGAATTAAACATTCTGGTTGAGGAATTTGCTTGCGAATGGGCAAGAGAAAAAAATATTAATGTATCTATGACATATTTCCGCTAAAGTAACTGAAACCTGGAATTTCGGCTAAAAAAGTTCAATCTATTCTCAGTTCTCAAGTATTTTTTTTAGTTCTCTTCAAACTTTCTGGTGTGATTACTAACTAGAATGTGGTATTATTGGAAATTCAAAATATTCAAGATATTTTGAAAATGATTTTTGGACATGTCACTGCCACACCTTGGTGTAAGAAAGTAAGTTCCCGACTTGATTTCATAACAGTTAGCATGATTCCTATGATTGAATTATCTCAGTTGTAATGTTCATCACTTTACGAAACTTCCAAAAGTTAATTAGTTCTCAGTGGAACAGAGACGTTAAAAAGCTGATCCAAACTATTAGACAATCCAGGAATCACATATTTGGCCATTTGTCATGCTCAAAGCTTTTAAGTCGCTATTGGAAATCCAGTAAGTGCAAGTAAGATGACCATGTTGAACGACTTTTGATCTCAAAAATTTTAAACTTCTTAGTTCAAGTTTTTTTCTTGAATTTCGTTACTATATCCAAAAACCCAAGTTATCTCCTTGAACATTATTTGAAGTATTCGACGAAAGGGTTAACAAGACCGTTGGTAAAGCAAAACAGAAATACAAAAATCATTTCTGCAGATCATCTTTGTTATTGAATGTCATTAACTCATTGTGCATTAGAGGTATAGTGTCGATTCTAAGAGCTGTTTGACACTATGAAAACTTTTCTGATAAATTTAATAAAAAAACTTTGTGCGTGAGAACGCTCATGTGCACTTCAAGAATTTCATAGAAAATTTTGTACAAGTTGCATACAGAGCAGGTTGCAACAATATACCAAAAATTCTTTACAGAAATTTAGCAAAAATTTCTTTCTAAATTTTTATAAAATTTTTCATAGTGTCATGCAGGTCTAAAGTTTGAAAAACGAGGAACATTTGGTCCTTCTTATAGGTTAGCGGAAAAGAAATACTTGGTGTGGTTATAGTAGGCCACAATAAAGATTTGAGAAATTTTATTGGTCCTAATAAAATTTGGGTTCAGTCACCAATTTGGAGACGATAACTTAGAACCATAAATCACAAAATCACCTTGCAGACAGAGTCGGATTTTACATTTTTATAAAAAATTCTGATTTATTTGATTTACAAGTTCGAAAATCGTTTTATAATATCGATTCATAAATTATGGTAATTTCTTGACAACAATTTACTGAAAAAGGAACATAAACCTGCCGTATGCTAAAAATTCTGTCACGTACTGTTTGGGTTTACTATTGTTTATTTATTAATTTGTAAAACAGCTTTTGTAAACTAGTTTTGTCTACAAATCCACCTTTACTACTGTTTATGAAATTCTAGCTACTTGTAAACTTGTTACTATAATAAATAATAATACACTTAAATCCAAACAACTGTCAATTTTGAATAATAGGTAAAGCTGTAAAAAATAATTTTGAGTATCAAGTTACAATGATAACAATAATTGAAGGTGTAAACAGCATTAACAAGCCTGTGATGTTCTTTTGCTTTACATAATATGCCGCTTAGACTTTTATTATTGTTAAGGTTGTTATTCACTACCCATAAAATTATATTTCACACTTTTAATAATAAGCAAGTTATTTACACACTGACAAAAAACAATGTTTACTATATACGGCAAGAATTGTGATTAATAATAGCAGTAATAATTTCGAATTATAACATTTATAGCTTCAATAAGTAAGGAAACTAAAGAAAGTTTAATAATTTAGTTTACACAAGCATTAATAAATTCTATGGAATTAACTCTCGAGAACAATTTATAAAAATTATCTCTCGTGCAACAACTCTAAACAACTTCTTTTTAAACTGTACCCGCTTTCAATATTACTGTAATTCCTGAATAGGGGGTACAATAAACAAACCTTAAAGTCGTCAAAATATTTTGAAATCTGGGATATAATAAATATTTACAACCCTAAGCTAACTATTGAGTAACCCAAAAATATTCAAAACACTCCAGTTGTTGGGATAACAATTCAAACAAGGATTACGGTACTTTGACCATTTAAGCCACCGCCTGCACGGCAAGATGAAGAAGCAAAAAAGGTTGTAAACGGTGGTATACATGAGGTCTTTCTACAGGTAGTAGCGATAACCCCAAATCTTTATTGAACTAAATTATCTTTCACCCGAAAGAACAGTTAGGTAGTAGGTAGTAGCTAACCAACCAACCAACCATATGGCTCTTATTTTATATACACTACAGGGTACAAAAATCATAAATCAGGGCGTCCTGATTGCGTGCATTTTTTCCACAACTTTCTTTTTCCTCAAATAATAATAATCTTTAGGCGTCGTGGGAATTTATAATTTTGTTTATGTACCCGTACATGTAGCAAATGTTATTTTACAGAGTATACAGTTATTATTTGTCTAGATGAAGAACACATATGTGTTGCGAGTCTTATAAAGTGCTACTACGTATATTTGTTCTTTCACTTGGCGGAAGTGAAACGCAAATGCTCTTTCATCCCGCAAGGAAATTAGAAAACAGTACAGGCGGTGTACTGATTTAGGTTGGAAGTGTGCATAATACGGCATGAACACGATTACGAAACAAAATAGAAACTATTTTATTACGTTCAGATTTTTTTAATTCGAAAACAAATAAACAAGTATCATATCAAGAAATAATATTTAATGTTATAGTCTTTGATTTATTTAGAATAACCTTTAATTATTAATACATTAAATATTAATAATAGAATTAATAAAAATAATTTCGATTACAGCAATATTAGTGTTGCAAGAATTCGTAGTACTATTTGGACGAACAATTTATGAAGATATCTAGGTTTCTGCATGATGGAGCTATCGCCCATACAATTTGCAACATTATGGCTGAATGATTTGAATGTATTGTTTTAAAGAAATCGAGGGAATACTTGACTTCTATATACGACGTGCTATCATTATTTACTTAGATTTAGCTTGAGGAATTTATTTTACGCTATTATTATGGACCATTAAGTTTGTAACAGTTCAGTTCTATATCACATGATTAATATATGCATGAATTAGGAAATCTGCTAAAACAAAAACTAAATTGATTTTTTACGATCTTCTCTTATTGGTCATAACTCCAAAATTATTTAATTCGACATGATAACACAATTCAACAAACAATAGAGTGAGCAAAATTCGTAATTTGAAGGATCTTAGACAATAGACGAAGTATGTGAATTGTCTAAAACTAATTTTATCTAGAATTAGTACGAGTTAGATAATATTGTTTTAGACTAAGTTGGTCCAAACCAAAGATTTTCAAAGTTCATAATAGGACTTACCATATTTTAATCACTGTAGAAAATTCCAAGCTTTGTAGTAATTGGTAGCTTACCTGCAACAAAAAAATCAAAATTAGTGATTCATTTAAATGAACTATAGTTGTAGAAGTAAAATCCAAACAACTATCAAGAACTTTCTTCAAAATATCTAACAATCAGGCTTTGAAACAAATCATATGTTTACTCGACAAAATTGGATACTCTGCTCACAAAAAGTTTACTGTTGCATACATTATTAAATTCAAAAGGATCTCACTTGGTTTTTAGGGTTTAGAATGTGTAACCAAATGATACATAATGCCAGAAGTGTACCTACAATGTACATGGTAATACATAGTTAACTTTCAAACATAAAAAGAAATTTCTCTTGTCCCCGGTATAGTTTTTTTATAGTTTAATTCTACAGTCAATAAACAAAACTAGAAGAGGGCCCAAAAACGTTCCGAATTTGTGCTGAAAATGTTTCTTAAAAACAAAGAGATTCTTGCAGATATTCAAAATTATTTAAAGATCGTCATGAATACCTTCGATGACGTCCAAGGGTAAATTCTGCGTTATTTCTAATCATGATGGTTCAGAAAATATATGTCTTGAGTGACTGATATGGCAAATGCGAACAAGCCCAAGCCCATATTAGTTCGGCCACTTTCACTGCTTTTACTTTTGATTGCTTTTAAAATATAAAGGATGTACCTTATGTCCTTATAACTGCAAGGGGATGGTAGAACATCTAAAAATACAGCATTTTTCTTACAAATACATATCTAGAATGCCTCTACTTTTTTTTAAATTATATTTTGGTTTTTAGTTTTTAGTGTTATTGAGCATTTAGAACTGTAAGTCTTGCATTTCTTTGGCAAGGTTTGTAAGATTGAGCAAACAATTACTAAAAGATATTTCTGATACTGCAAGTTAACTACTCTTTCGATCTTTCAATATTTCCCAAAAGAACTGAGAAATGGTTACAAAATATAGAAGTGACTGAAATAATATGCGCTTCGGCTTGTAAACACTATGACGATCTAAACGTCTGGATGGATTTATTACAGATACATCAATTTTGTTTCCGTAGGTCAATGAATTAGAAAACTTTTTGGCTAAATTCTTATAGAAGAACTGTAATGTATAGCTACCCTTAGAAATCTCTTTTTATTTACTAACCTAGAGTCGGCATTCTTAAGCATGAATAAGGAAATGGAGCTCAATGCTTGGAAATGAAACCTTTAAATCAAGTTAGCTGGCTATCACAGCAACATGTTTACTTATGCCTTTGGTAATGACAAATATATACATATCAAAACATGTCAGGCTAATGAACTCAGGTTTATATGAAGTGTAATGGGGTGTCTGTCTAAAAAACAATGCAATGTCTAGAACCAAAATGCCTCGTAGCCATGGGAAATAAAAAACGTCTTTGCATTCTACATGTGCTGATAGGCTTTAATACACAGTAATTGTTCTCAGAACACAAGGTATCCCGATACTATATAAAGCAAGAAGAAAACGGCATACCAAGGTAGTTTCATTCATCTAAAACAAGAGTCAGGTGATTTATCACTTCGAAGAATTGAGGAGAAAGACGCGTGGGCAACAATTGGAAACACGTAAATATTCAAATACAATAATATTGCAGAGAATACACTAACTACGGTATTACAGTACAGCTGCAGACGTCCAGTACTTTGTTAGACAGAAAATTTTGATCCATTGATCTAATTGTGGGCATAGGTCACATTCTTCTGGTACAAAATGCAAAGTTTCCTTCCTGCTCTTAATACCTGTCCTAATATGGATACACCAAGCTTTCACTTCCCAAAAATATTTGTCATTGTGTTTTTATTTACTGGCGGCGTTATAAGTGAGCGATGAAGCGGTCATTACAGTACTACAGGCATAAATTTAACTATAGAGCTCCAAGTCAAAATGGTGGAAAAGAGAGCGAATAACAGCTATAGTCATCGTTGCCAAAGCTGGCAATAAGCTTCTAGATCTAATGATTTACAATGTATGTGACTCTTTCTGATGATGTGCTTCACTATTGTATCAGCAGTATGTTCATATTAATTCTTGAATGTGCAAAAGAAAAAATCGTTTTTTTGCCCAATAGATAGAATCATTTGAAAAAAGAAAACCCGAAGGGTAGTGCGAGGATTAAGTCTATCATGGTAGTGACTTAGACTGTGGTTATGTTTATTGTAAGAAATTGTACGTGACTTTTAGAACAAGACAGTTGGTTAACGAGAAATTGTTCTGACCAAGTGATAAAGGTTGCGGAAAACGCAGATCTAGACAGTATAGGCAAAGATGTAGATAGGCAACTAACTATTATCTATTCGTTATATAGTTAATGTAATTATTGTCGTTTTCATCAATACATAAGACCAATCTATCATCTTCAAAATGAAAAGTGCGCAAAGCCGTCGTGCTTGTTCTGGCTCGATGAGATAGGATGTTCAGTTCAATTCAGTCGAGTCCAGGCAAAGAGTATCAAAAATTTAAAAATAGTACAATCGGTATACTATCAAACACTGGCAGCACGTATAACTAGATATAAGATTTGGACGTAATGTTCTGAGGAAGGGAGCATTGTTTGCATTCACTTCAAGATCGAAATCCGCGTGGTTCGAAATTCAAGTAAAATTGTAGATTAAGCCATAAAGAGTCATGTCCTGTCCTCCACTAGCCATAAAATAATCGGGACACTGCTCTCAGTGCTCAGACGCAAATAATGTAATTGAAACAGTAATGTATATCAGCACTTGTCATTTTAGTTAATGAAAACGAATGTGTTGATTATGCGCTTCAGGTTTCTAGTTTGTTTTTTATCAATTAATAACAAAGTTCGAAAATAGAATCTTTGTTCAATCTCAAACTAAGAACTTTGATTTTCAAATTATGACAGTATAACTATAAAATAAGAACAAGACTTTATTATACATATATGCACAGAGTTTGGACTTCTAAAAACACGTTTTTTAATTATAATCAATAGGCAAAGAATGGATTCAAAGTAGTTAAGTTTCGTATAATAAACATAAGCTTGCAAGTGCATCAGGCCTGTCCTTAATACTGAGGTGTTTTTACGTTAATATGCTTTGGTTAGCTTTTTAAAAACGTAGAAGGAACAAGTAATGAATTTTAGATACAATCAGCCATTTTGAAGATTTCCCATTAGTTGTTTATCGTTTTCTTAAGTTGTTTTCCTTTAATGAAAGATCACAAGATGCCTTTGGGTACGCAAAATAGTGCAGAGTTACGCTGATAT
Organism: Ignelater luminosus; assembly: GCA_011009095.1. NCBI lineage: Eukaryota > Metazoa > Arthropoda > Insecta > Coleoptera > Elateridae > Ignelater > Ignelater luminosus. The sequence goes on along the minus strand of VTPC01000723.1, from coordinate 109,914 downwards.
TTTTTTATTTGAATTCAAGTATTAAACTGTTTCCTACTTATTTCTGTTCATTTGCTACATGGTTTTCTCGTTAACATACATGCATAGAAAGATATTTTTTAGAAATTAGAACAAAGCTAAATACTGATTAGTTGTCTTTGAGATATTGCGACGAGAAGCATTTTCCATCTAAAAACGTCAAAAAGCATTATGAAATTCCGAAAGATAAGATTTCCCAGCTTTATTTAGTATTAACGAAGAACCTTGTCGCAATTACTTGAAGACTGTTGAAACATCAAACTCACATCTATGATCTTTTTTCAATTACATAGCAAGAAACAATTCAATGCATTTTTTCTAGTTACGTTTCAAATTGCTATGTTGAAACGCCTTCATTAAAACTTTAATTGTGCAATCGTAACTTTGCTTTAAAAATGAAAAATCCATCGTAATGCCTAGCCTCTCATCACACTGTTATCTAAAACTCATCAGTTTCGCATTTTATGAATGGGAATATAAAAAGTGCATTCATCCAGTATTGCAAAAAGAAAACTGAAGCAGCAGGAAGCGTATAGGACTATGTATATTGACGCAATAAACTGCGTCACATAGGAAAACATGGCGTCGCTATGACAACGCTATTGGCGCCAAGCGGGACGCTTTGGAACTAAGGACGTCGGATTCCAGCAGGGACGTAAACATTTCCGCCACTGCTAAAATAAAGACCTCAAAAATGTTTCCGCTATTTCTTTTGTTTTGAAAGTTCTTCAGATTACTAACGATTTTCAGTAAAAAAGCGCGTATAGTTTTTCTAATAATCTTCAAAGTTTCACATAAGAAAATCGTCTGTTTAAATTGAGACGAGAATAAAAAACATTTTAGTTTATCATTTTTTAATGCGCAACCTTGCATGTTAAAGTTGTTATGTTATGAGCTAAATAACAAAGATCCCTTTCAGCATCTCAGCTTTAAGTGTAACATTAAGAAACGGGGTGAACTTGTGGTTGGTTGAATCAACATCTTGACCAAGCTTAAATAGAAGTGGTGCTTTGGGTTGAAGCTCGCCTAGCTGAAGAATGTGTGAAATTGCACTGCGCTTGATTAAAAGCATACCCCCATTGCCGAGCTATCTCCTTATTCGTCCGAGCTTACGACGATATAATAAAATAGATTTAGCAGAGAATTCGAAAATAGGGTTTTCTTTTAGAAAATTAGGAATGGAGCTTGTAGTTAAAGATTAACATGGAAATTTATAAAATGAAATTATAAATTAACGATTTTATAACACCTAAATCAAATGATAGAAAATAATATTAAGAAAATAAACTGTATAATCTAATGTTTTGAATACACTTCCTAGTGCGATACATCTGTTTATTTGCTTATTGCTGCAGCACTGTGTTTATTTTCTTGTTAAAAGCATGCCCTAGGAAATGAACGGTGTTTAGGAGATAGGCGTTTTTCTCCCTGGCTATTTAATTCTATTTTGAAATTTACTGTTACTGTTACTCGAAACTTCTTAAATTGGTTTATTTGTTCCTGTTACTTTAGGGCAAGACAAAAAGAATCAGTAAGAAATTATTTTACAATCATTTACGAGAGATGTAGACTGCACTGTAAAAAGTGTTTATGTAATTTTACATAGAAAATCATTGGCAACTTAGTATATAAATACCACTTTGGTATTTGTATACAACAGGTATGGATTTTCACATAACCATCATGCCCATACACATCCTGCACAAGTAATTTTACATATCTACGTAGTAATTGTACTCATGATATACTAAAATTTACATACTATTTTTTTATTTTCACATAGTATGTTTGTAGTTTATCAGATTGTTTGTGGTTTTCTACATACTATCTAGGTATTTTTACAGGCTCATTAGTAGGCTGAAACAAATTAGTTTGTATACTGGTATTCATCATATTTTGGAAATGATCATTTCCTTTAAATAGTTCTTGTAAATATTATACCATCTAATCTAGTAATAGGATGATTAACTGTATAAGACCATCTTATTATTATGTGTAAGACTACTGCACTTGGAAAATTTCTAAATGAGATTGCATAATATACAAAAACAATGAAAATAGAAAAAATAACTTATAAAATATGCGAAACGTCAGTTTTCCAAAAATATAGTTTTTATCCGAAATTTTGCAACAAACATAACAGAAATTATATCAAATAGAAAGAACTTTGTAAGGGAAAGTTGTATCAAATGGGTAGTGCCAAACTGTCAAATTTAAATACTGCTATATTAGAAGTAAGGTAATTTGAGTAAAAAGGTTGCATGGAAGTAATGACTTGATTTACATTGTATATCTCAGCTTGTGTTCTCACTTGCAAAGCAAGCTGGAAGTTTGATAATTGTAGTTTGCATAAGTTTATTGTAACTGTCTCACTCAAAACTCATATCTCACTTCAATTCAAGAAAAATCAGAATTTTTGATGTTGTAATGTACAAAGTTATTAAAAGTTACAATCATATAATCAACCACTTTGTAACTTACATAAATGAAACAAATTGTTATTTTCATCCACTTTATTAATTAGTATTAGAACTATTTACAGGTTCATTATGATCTTATTATAGCTTGGAAAGAATAAAGTTTTTTGAAAATAAAATATACATATACTATATACATTATATAATAAATACCTTATCCTGCAATTATTATACAATGTATAATTAAAAAGGTTTTTTCGCAAATAAAAAAGAAAAAAGAATTATAAATCCCCGTTCTTTAACTTATGCATAAGTGAACACAGCTTTAGCAGCTTTTTCCCTTTGGTTTTACCTTTAGTTCCCTGGCCAGGATTTATTTTTAATACATATCGTTGCAAAAATTCTAAGGTTAGTGCCGCTTCCTTAGGGTACGACAAGTTGAAGTTGTAGTAGAGTGCAAACATTACCTTAAATGCCTCTTCAAAGGAGTGAAAATGTTCGATTATTTGGTTTTCCACAAAAACGCCGAATTTGTACTTTTCTTGTTCTTTATTGCAACCTGAAAATATGAACATTTAGTACATTCACGTGTTACACTAATTTATTTTAACTGACCAAATTTCCAAATTATGCAGGGAGCATTATGGTACACCTTGTTAATGGTATATTGTAGATATATAGATTGTGGTTAACCTATACCTGAGTATCTAAAACGATTAAAGAATTGGTTACATCTTCATTAAAAAATTTTTCAATAATGGTCAAACTCTTGATTTGTTTTTCAACACTTTCTTCGGGAATGGCTGATATGTAGTTTTTGTCAAGCCCAAGTTTTAAAATTCAAGCCACCTTGTTTTTAAAAACAGTTATAAGATTTTGAATAGGATGTCCCATAAGTTTTTCATAATGCCAATATACTCCAGATTTTTTTAAAAGAATGGGCTATTCATTCATCTCTTATTTGCTGGAGTATTGGGGGATTAGAATTATTTAAAAACAATTTTTGAGTTGGAGAGGCTTCCTCTAAGAATATAATAATTTCATGATACAAACCACCGTCTTGAGTTGCATAAGTCTTTAAAACATGTTTTTTATTTTCCTGTGCTTCTCCTTCTTGGAGTACACTGTTTTCAGGTTGCCAGTTGTTGCATCCTAAAAAACTCATTATTATGGTTATTTATGTAAATCAATTAGAATCGATTAATTTACAATGCGCACACTGGTGCCTATAACCTCCACCAGGTTGCAACTACTGTTGCTATGATTATGTTGATTATTTGCAACGATTTTGAATACTTTGGTTGGAACATGAATCTTTATTTCTCTGACACGCTCAACAACAGCATGAACAATAGTAGCGATTGTTTGAGGATTTCTTCTTTCGCGTTTACAATCTTCTAAAATACTTTTATTGAAAGAATCCCATGGGATGTTAAAATGGTTCCAGCTATTTTCAGAAACTGTTGGTAAGGTAATCTCATTTGAATATGGCAACTAGCAACTGCTATTGTCGCTGGACTCATCTAGACTTGAAATAGTATTATTGCTGTATTTAGTTTCTGTTGAACAAGTTGATAAGTTAGTATCAGTTGAACAAGTGGATAAGTTCAAACCAGACATTGCACATATCCATTTTTGATCTTTTGCGAGTAAAATTAGTGTTTCTTTTTCTAAATGCCTTAGAACATCATCGTCATCTATAATAGTAC